>PVJH01009035.1:0-81526 GCA_004026705.1 Nesogale talazaci | reverse complement strand
AGTCCTTTCAGTTCAAAGGGTAGCATAAGTCCTGGCCTGAGAGTGGTTAAATTTTTTGCAGACAATCTGTATCCAGGTCTGTCATGCCAGAGGCAAGATTAGTAGGAGAGCTATAGGATGGGGGGGGGGGGTACCATATCCTTAAGAGGGATAGGTCACGTGTGAAGCCAGATGGCAGCATGGTGCATGGCCATTGGGTGGTCATTCAGACCCATCTTATCTGAACAAGGGATGAATCACTCCTCAGCACCCACAATCCTCATGTTGCCCCAGAGCATCGACAAAGTCAGGAAAGTCAAACAACCTGAGTCCACCAGCTAGCCAGCCAGTCAAAGAGGCATGGCTATATGATGCTCATGAAGAGGAAGACTTAAGATTGTGAAAATGTCAATATCACATAAAGTGATATCTAACTATAATGTAATCCTGATCCAGATTCCATCTTTCATCTTTCAAGAGATTTTTTTTAATCCAAAAAAATAAAAGAAAAACCAGATAAGAAAATTAAAACTACATGGAAGAAAAGCAAGGTAGGCGGCCTCACATTTCCAGACATCAAAGCTTGGAAGAACACAGATACACAGCCCTGGCAGTAAAAATAGCCTCTACTCCAAGTCTCTGAAACCCACCATCTCAGACAGTTTTACTCACTTCTATCAGAGCCCTGGTGGCAAAAAGGTGCTGGTGGGGTTGCTAAGTACAAGGTCAGCAGTTCAAAACCACCAGCTCCTCCTTGGAGAAAAAGCAGGACTTTCTGCTTGTGGTCAGAGTTGCAGTCCCAGAAACTCTCAGGGGCCAGTTCTATCTATCCTATCCGATGGGGCAGCTATGAATCAGCATTGACTTGATAACAGTGAATTTGTTTTCTTTCTTTTTTTTGAATGGGGTGACTATGACTTGGAATCACCTTGACATCAGTTTGAAACTTTGAGAAGGAAAAAAAAAAGCACACCAAAAATTTCACCAAAAGGAGAACTGCAGACCATAGGGAATGGGGAGGAGGGGATGA
The DNA here is from genome assembly GCA_004026705.1 of Nesogale talazaci. Classification (NCBI taxonomy): domain Eukaryota; kingdom Metazoa; phylum Chordata; class Mammalia; order Afrosoricida; family Tenrecidae; genus Nesogale; species Nesogale talazaci. Next base: position 80,517 of record PVJH01009035.1, on the reverse strand, counting down.
TAATGACATGTTGGAAGAAGAATTATTTTTATTAAAAAATTTAGCACTTCAACGACAGAAAGACAATCCAGATTTAAAATGGACAGAGACCCTAGACTAATACTTCCCCAAATAAGACATTCAGGTGACCAATATACACATGAACCAAATGCTCATAATTATTATCCATTCGAAATGCAAACCAAGGCAGTAATGAGATGTCATCTCATCCCAGTATTCATAAGAAAGCTAACAAAACCAAAGGCACTGCTGGGGTGAGGCGAGATTGGAACCCTGTTGATGGAATTACACAATTATGCAACCACTACGGAAAACAGTAGGGTACTTTCCTTAAGAAATTGGAAATAGCAGTACTGTACAGTCCAGCAATCCCACTTCTAGGTGTCAATCCGGGAAAGTAAAAACTGTGACATCAAGAAAGAAGTGCACATTCATGTTGATTGGTGTACTATGCATAATAGCAAAAAGGGTGGCTGGAACCCAATGCCCATCAGCAGAGGAACTAGGACACAGATACCCTGTTGGGCACCTTCAAGTTGGTCCTGACTCACAGTGACCCTGTGTACAACAGAATCAAACAGTGTCCAGTCCGGTGTCTGCCTCACAATTCTTGCTATGGTTGTAGCCACGGTGTCAATCATCTCCTAAAGAGTACTCTAGGATCTGCCAAAGAATCCAGGAACCTGCTGAACAGCTCATTGCCTGGAGAAACCCAGAGGACGGTATGCTGAGTGATCCTAGTCAATCCCAAAAGGACACCCATCATCTGATAGCACTATTATTCAAAGTCAAGAAAAGGTGTCCTTTTCACAGAAAGAAACCTATTTGTTGGGTACGGAGGTGGGAGGGGAAGACAGAGTAAACTGTTAACTACATGGCGTGAAGGGGATGGCCACCTGTGACACTGGAGAAGTCAGCACAAAATGATCGAGGCAAAAGAAGACACTGGGCCTGACCTCCATTCCTGCATCTTCAGAGAATGCCTTTGTGATGCAGATGCTATTGGTCCTCACTTTGATTGAACAAGGAACTAATAACTCTTTTGCCAGATGGCAAATGGCAAGCAAAGACAGCACCCACTATAAGTACTTGCTCAGGACCCCTCTAACTCAATGCATGCCCTTCTTGACTGTCCAGTCAAGGTTTGGGGCTGAAGTTCTCCTGTATGACCTGTGGTCTCAAGCCTCCTCTTCCAGCCTCAATGTGAAGGCTGTTATTATTCCAGTCATTTGCCCTGGTCACACCAACATGAAGAAACAGTAATGGGTAGCCTCAATGTGGCTGTGGGGCTCAGGTGTGATTTTGAACTTTATAAGGAAAAGGGGTGAATGGCACACTTCAGAAGATCATAGAATTCTAAACCTGAGATGCATCTTCTTCAAAAGATCCAAGTTCACTGCAGGGGAATCCATTCTACTCGAAGTGACACTGTAGGACTCTCCCTGCAGGTTCCCAAGACTGTAACTCTATGGAACTAGAAAGCCTCATCTTTCCCCTTCAGATAGGCTGGTGGGCTCATACTGCAGACCTTGCAGTTAGCAGCCCAACTTGTAACCCACTATACCACCAGGACTCCATGAGCAGAGTATTAGAGGTGGTCTTATGTGATGTGTGCATTCTGTTGGAAATCAAGGTTGAGAAGAAGAATAAATACTCTTTAGCCTCCACAATGTACACATATGACAATTATGATTATTTGCCCATTTTTACAGATGATAAAGCCAAAACATAGGTTAAGGAATCATGCAAGATGTTGCGCTCATACATGATGCAAAGCCAGGTTTGTTTGCCTCCACGTGTATGGTACTGACCATGTATAGTCTAGAAAGACTTGGAGCCACAAGAGTTTAAGCAAGTCTCCTGGCAGATATAAGACTAAATCTATGTCATTTCAATGACAGTCCCTTCTCCTTTATAATAAGATGGTTTTGTCATATGTCTTGGCTCCAACTTAGAGATATGAATCCGAGTGGAATCACAAAAATTGTCAAAGATCTAAAGCCTTTATAAATGAATACATAGAAATAATAGCATACCATAGAAATAATTTGTGAATCACATCATAACACAGATGAAAGGCTCAATTCTATGTGTTCCTTTATCGAAAGGTACTTCAGATTCACAATGGCGCCTCAGGTTTTGTCTGTAGTACCCAATATTTAAATACATAATGCTTCAATGACAAAGCATTTTTGATAGCTATTCTTCCACATGGCAGGTCCTACCTAGTTTCAAACGAACTCTGTGTTTCTTTTTTGAAAGATGTAAAAGCAATGGATTGGATGTTTGATGTCCTGTAGGACAAAGAGCTTCCTGACACTGACGAATCTTCTACACACAATGGGTCAACTTTTTCTATCACAAATTCTTCAGGGTCCAACTGTCATTCCCTGGGAACTAAGTTCCACAATTGGGGACACCGGATGACATATCGATTGTTCCAGGTAAATAAGAGGATAGGAGAGGATCAGGAAGTTAAGAAAATGAATTAACTAACTCACATTCTGACTCACAGCAACCGGCAAGCCTGTTCCTGCGGCTTTATGGGAGAAGAAGACGTCCACTTTCTCCCGAGGAGAAGCTGGTGGTTTCAAGCTGCGACCTTGCGGTCAGCCGCCCACCGTGTCACCAAGTTGGAAGAGACCATCTCAACTGATTAGGGAATCCAGAACAAGAATAGTTGACTGTGGCATACATTAAGATTTCTCCCAAGTTGTCTCCTCCAAATAGATGCCAAACCCAAGCCGCTGCTTGGTATGCATGGCAAATGACTGTACACTAGGAAGTCAACCACAGTAGGTCAGAGGTTATTCTCCTTAAGGATATCAGGCATTTAAAGCAACCAGACCGTGTAGTCTGACTCACCCTCTGTAGGTCCTACTTCTGTCTGAAACTGTTCCCTTGAAGGAATGCCCACAGATAAGCCCAGGACTGCTCTGGGGTGACTAAGGGTAGGCTACTATATTGAGTCAGGGGTCTGCCTATCTTGCCACACATGTACTCCTATTCATCTTCCCCTTTACTGTTGCGTGTACACCCTTAGGTCATCACCCCTATTGCTTGTATTGCCTATGTTACAACTCCTTCCTATGACGTAGGTCATTATCTGCAATCAGGGGGATTGCATACCCCCAAAGATATAGAAGCTTTGGTTAGAAATGAAGCTTCAGGAGAGCTCTCTCCTGCCTGTTCATTTCCCTTCTCCATGTGCACCACCACGAGGAGCTGAGGTGAGCATGCCACCATGAAATGTGTCTGACTTCTTTACGTTACTCTTTCTCCCATCCCTCCTATTTCTCTATGGCTTATGTATCTTAACCATACGATGGCGCCGACTAAACCCACCATTAGTTAGGGGGGGCTGGCTTGGTTGGCATTTCCTGCCTAAGATCCTCAAACCTGGAACTGTTTGCTTTGTGAACACTATCAGATCAAAGCCATGGAATGTAGGGCAAATGTTAGCATCCTGGTGATGTAGTGGTTCTGCATTGGGCTGCTAATCAAAAGGTCAGCAGTTTGAAACCACCAGATGTTCTGTGGGAGAAAGACAGGGCTTTCTACTCCCGTCAAGAGTCCCGCTCCATTAGGGTTGATGGGACTCAAAATGGACTCAGTGGCAGTGACATTGGTTTTGGTTTGGGTAGCAACAGTGGCGGGAATACCACAACACTGCCTGCAACCATGGGCCACCAGTGGTTGACACAGTGTAGTGAGAACCTTACACACGCATAGCCTGAGATACCAAGCATCAATGTGCCTCGCTCCAGAGAGCTCCTTCACAGAAGCCTCATGTAGGACACGCTGTTTCAGCATCCCAATGCATTTCAGCCAGTGCCGGTTCATGGCAATAACTTAATTAAACACTCAAAAACTTGGCAACAAAAGCTGCAAAGTGTCTGGGCTTCACAAAGATGTCTCCATAGAACTCACCGTGTGCCCACCTTGTCTGCCCAAAGTATCCACTGCTTCGAGACTTGGTGTGCCCTAGTCTCCCTTTTCCAACACTGGGCATCCTGGCTGGGTGGATGGATTCTGCCCCTCCCCTCTCTCTTTGTCCCCCCTCCCATGATGAAGTGACTTGATGTTCTGAACCCCACTGGACATCAAAAGATATATCTCAGAGAACAGTCAAGGTGAACCCCACAGGATGTTAAAGGTGGGGCTTATGCCCTTGGGCTCAGCAGGGCAGATAGGAACTACATTCCCATGTGGGAGGCTAATGTGCTGCTTCTCCAACTGGGATGAAGAAAAAGAAGCCACATGGACATTGGCTTGTAGCCCTGTTAAGTCTGCAGTGAATAGTAACAGCTCTCTCTGCCCTCTACCAGCCCCGCACAGGGAGCAGGCCAGTAAATGTTCACAGTCTCCCTGTGGCCTCTCCTCCCAAACGTCGGGGTTTTTACACTAAGAGGACTCAGTCCACCCTTTTTTTTTGAAGGTGGCGCAAATTCAGTTTCTTCTTAGGAAGAGGCAGGAAATTGAGGATTCTCTGAGGGCACTTTTAGAAAATTGAACATAGAACCTTTTATCAGTGAATGCATAGGCGGCTCTCGTCCACAGACCTCGCATTCATCAGAAGCACTTGGGGGAGAGAAAATTAATGATAATCCTAAGTACATAATGACTTGCTGGAGACCAGAAGGCTCCACTCTGATGGGATTGACTGGAGGCTTGCCCCACAGTAATGAAAGATGCCGCCTGTGTACTTGACCCTGGCTGTGGTTCACGCGTTAGAGGAAAGAGTGGCAAAGTTGGTATGGGCCACTTCATCTCCTTCCTGGTAACTGAGAGCGACTCATATTAGGGTCATTGGTAATGGGGTGTACTTATTTTTTTCCCCTTAAGGAACGGAGCTCCTTACTTTCAAGAGCCCCATTCCAGTTTAAACATAAAAGCTCAGAGTCCTGAGAGAACGTTATAAAGATCACAAAATAACAGGTTATTGTGCAAAAAGGAACCAGACAAGGGTGCAGCCTCCCCATTAGAGCACATTAGTTTGAGAGCATCCCTTGTAGACAGCAGCCAATTAGACCCTTCCTTGAGCGCAAGTGGGCTGAATGCTTTGCATTTTCTAGAACATGAATTGCACAGCTATGGCCCAGCAAGGCAGTGGGAAATGATTTTGCAGTATACCACCATGGGGTTCTCATGGTCTTTGTCCTTGATGCTGATATTGGGTACAATACCTGCTACAAATAGGTTTGTGCTTGACCCCTGATTACCAGTCCAGTGGTCAGCCCCCAGAAGCACTGCAGAAGAAAGACCTGGCAGTCTACTTCTATAAACATTACAGCTAAGGAAAACCCCAGGAACAGTCTTACTCTGTAAGGCACTCGGCCACCATGAGTCTGAACAGTCTCGATGGCGGTAGGTTTGGTTTCAGTTAGACTGGAGCCTGGTTCAAGGTGTGTTGACACACTGGGCCTTCAGTCAATGGAGAGAAGAGAGAAGGTTTGCTTGCCTGACATAGGCTTTCCCCCTAAAATCTCAGGTGATGGAGAAGACTGGAACTCACTGGATACCTGAGATGAGAGTAAGAGCTTTGTGAATATCCTAGACATGGTGATTTGAGGGGTGAAGCAGAAGACAGGGAGAGCACATCACAATTCCTCTCAAGTGGTCCTCATTGGAATGTTGACCTATAAAGAAAGGATCTTGGGAACAAGGCAGTCACATCCCAGATAGCCTGAAGCAAGCTCCTGTTGATGGAGTCAGTTGACTCACCCTGACCGCCTCACCCCATCCGTTCTGCTGGGGAGCTGGGTGGGGCCATTTCATGTTCATCTCTAATTGCTTTTGTCTGTATTCTTGTCATTGGAGGGTAAACAAGTTTATAATGGGCTTGCGTGATGTGTGCCGAGATCAAAGAAAACAGTGGGGAGATGGGAAGGAGAAGGGAGAGAAAAACAGAAGACAGGGTGTTCCTGGTTCTTCTCTGGCTGCTTCTATGTCAGGGTTGGGCCCCAAAGCCAGGGGTGCCAGCTTTCTGAGGGCCACCCTTGTCTTGCATTGGCTTGGCATGGCATCTTGAAATGCTGCTCACTGACTCCACCCAAGAGTGTAGCGCCTCTGAGGTTATAGGTCCACCACGTCACAAGGATGGAAGGGGACAGGAACAGCGAAGGTTTAGCCTCCTCATGGCGGAATTCAAGTGCCAGATGTTTGGGAGAGTGTCACATCCCCACTCCTTGCCGTTGGCCATGCTGGTAAAACACCAGCAGGCCCATCCTGTTCTCTCTTGAACCATGATCAGAACCAGAGCTCCCTTTCCAGTGTGTGTGTGTGCCTGCTAGAGGTGGCTCCTCTGCCTCCTGCACCTTCTCCATGAGCCTTGGATCTGGGTGCCAGAAAGTGCATCCCATCTTGACAAGAAACCAGAGCCAAGTAGCTGACTCAAGAACCAATGGTCTCCTGGGGAAGAGATGGAGCAGAGACTCCCGAGCAAGCGCCTCTCCTTAAAAGGGAGATTGCTGGATGTCACACCACCCACACTCTTTGTGTAAGCAAATTATTTGAGATATAGTTAGACATCTTCTGTTTTTTTAAAAAAAAAAACATTTTATTGGGGGCTCATACAACTCTTCTTACATCCATCCATCCATTGTATGCAAGGCACATTTGTTTATGTGTTGCCATCATCATTCTCAAAACACTTTCTTTTTACTTAAACCCTTGATATTAGCTCTTTTCCCCACACCCTCTCCTCTTCCCTCTCCCTTATGAACCCTTGATAATTTATAAATTATTATTATTTTGACATATTGAACACTGTCCGATGTCTCCCTTTGCCCACTTCCCTGTTACCCATACCCCAGGGAGGAGGTTATATGTAGATCCTTATAATCAGCTCTTCCTTTTCACTCCACCTTCCCTCCCTCCTCCTGGTATTGCCACTCTCCCCACTGGTCCTAAAGGGATCATCTGTCCTGGATTCCCCGTGTTTCTGGTTTCTATCTGTACTGGTGTACATCCTCTGGTCTAATTGGATTTGTGAGGTAGACTTCAGATCATGATAGTGGGATGGTGGAAGCATTTAAGAACTAGAGGAAAGTTACATATTTCATCATTGCTATACTGTACCCTGACCCGCTCATCTCCTCCCTGCAGCCCTTCTGTAAGGGGATGTCACTTCCCCTGCAGATGGACTTTGGGTCCCCAATCTGTATTCCCCCTCATTTATAATGACATAATTTTTGGTTTTTTGATGCCTGAGATTTGTGACGGCTGTGTGGGGCTGATCTCTAGGCCATGGAGATGTGGCACAGACCACAACACAAAGTTGCTCTGCCCTCATCATCTCTGTGACTGACTTTGACCCAGATAATCCGCAGAGGTTGCATGTGCTCATGGTTTTTTGTTTGTTTGTTTATAATTAGACCTTTTTTCTTCTTCCATATTAATCTGGAGGCTCTCCTGAGACCTGTCCATCCTCAGAACAGCTTGCAAATCTCCACAGATGAGTGAGGTTTCCAGATGAGGCCCCTGGGCCACAAATCAAGCCTGGCTCTTCCATAAAGAAAGCAAGGATTTTGGCACCAAACCATTATGGCCTCTAGTTATCTGGATAAAACAAAGATATCTGAAGTATAGCATTCTATAGTTTGGGCAATTCTATGCACCCATATAATCACTCAAAACAAGATGTTGAACATTTTCACCCCTTCCAGACATTTCCCCTTACCCCTTAACGGTTTGTCTACCTCAAACCAAAGGCCATATCTGTCTTGATATCTGTTTCCGACATCTTTTGCCTATCCAGGTAATGATTTGAATGGGGAAATCTTCATGAACACATCATAGCATTGGTCCTCTTCTTGACCTTTACCCTGCCAAACCTATGCTTTCCCAGAGTGCATGAGGTCTGAGGGAAGGAAGGTTGTAGGAAAGTGTCTGGCAGAGATGATAAAGTAGGAGGGGAGTGGGAATAATAATGGAAGGAGATGGTACGTAAAGTATCATTAATCAAGAGACCAGGCTGGAAGAAAGGATCCCTGGTGGTGAGGTGATTTCCCACTGGGCTGCTAAACTGCAAGGGCAGTAGTTCAAAGCTACTAGCTGCTCTATGGGAGTAAGGTTGGACTTTCTACGTCCATAAAATATTGGTCTCAAAAACTCACGGGGTCAAGTCTGCCCTGTCCTACAGAGTCCCTCTGAGTCAGCATCAATTCTATGGCAGTGAGTTTGGTTTGGTTTTGGAGGTTGGAGGAAATATCTTCCTTAATTAAGGAAACTAGTGGGCAGAGAAGGAAAAAGAGTGAGAAAAGCCAGCTCCAGGGTAGGAGGTCACAGAGAGAACAGCCCCCTGAAAGGACTGAAGTCAGTCACAGCCTGACTTCAGATTTGCATTCACTCACTGTGGGATTTGAGGACACTCCCAGATTCTGTATGGTTTCAATTGGAACAATAATTCAGAACCCACTATTCAGGAGTATCATTTCATTTATGTCAAAGACCTCGTACAATGCCTAGGACAAAGTACATGGAAATGGTATTTTAACTATAGCTAGGTAACCTCAAATTTGGGTAAACAGTTTTTGTTTAAGCCGTCTATAGAGAGCCCAAAATAACCAACAGGACATGCATCTACTGAGATTAAAGAAAAGGCTTTAAGACTTCACAATGATACACTAGAGACGCTAGAGCTCTCTTATCATGAATAATTACATAGTTGCCCCAGGATGTGCTGATTTGTGCCTTATAAATGAGGGAACTCACATGTTTCCTATTAGTACCTACTGCCACAGGGAGGAAACAAGTAACATAATTTTGTGTAATGGCATTAACCGCAGTATGTTTCCATTTGATCAATAAAATGACAAATTAGGAATTTATAGGTCCTGCTTTTAAGAATCTAAAAACTCATTATTAAAAGAATACTTGTCTGCTACCCAAGTTGGGCTTCCTTTACCTTTTATTGCCCAAAGAGGCTACCAAGTGGAAAACACAAAACAACTAAGGAGACTAAGCGTTAAAAACAAACACAGCAGCCACCTAAGCAGACAGACAAACAAAATAAAACAAACACAAATCCAAATGGTGGGAGTAATAAAACAAGAACAGGGAAATTGGATTCTGAGGGACTGATCGATTGGGGGGTCGAGGGGGGTGGAGAAAAGGAAGAAAGATGGTACTGACTGCGTTCCAATCCAAAGTCAGAGCCAAACCAGACAAAGCTGGTTGAGCACATGGAAAGTTTTCAGGATGTTGGTCTGGTTTAATGTTCAAAATTCAGTGGCAAAGAAAAAAAAAGCCCACTCCACAATGCTCACTGCCAAGCTACCCGCTGTTGAACTTGGTGAAAAGAGCATACATGTCCTCACACATAGAAACACGTGGACCTGAAAAGCAACATTGTGGGAGAGCTCCCAGTTTAGAGATGTTGAGACCCAGGGGATTGCACAGGGTGACCCCTAAGTTTCCTTCCAAAACTGAAAATCTCCAAATCTTCTGTATCAACCCTCCCAACCCTCAGAGAAGTTGGACAAACTCAACAGACAGATTTGGAATTTTATCTGTCACAAGGAAACCAAGCTTCTGTGAGAAAGAGGCACTTTTCACTTTCTTCAAAACAAGGGATTAGGAGAACCATTTAGGGGACCTCTGTTCCTGGTTATGATGGAGAACATCAGCAGAAGCAGTTGCTCTACCCCTAACAACCCACCACACAAGACAAATCAGCGAGGAGACATCTATCACCGATGGAGCGCTAGAGAAACCCAGCAAACTTATAAGGAAGTTGTAATTATTGTCTGTAGGTAAATATGGAAAATTAAAGTTCCAAGGGGTCCCACTTACAGAACCAAGAAGGAGTCTGGGTGGAACAGCTGGGTAAGCATTGGACTGGGAACAGCAAGGCCAATAGTTCAAACCCACTAGTCATGCTGTGGAAGAAAAATGAGGCTGTCTGCTCCTGTAAAGAGTCACAACCTCAGAAACCCTATGGAGGATCGTGGCAAGTTGAAATTGGTGGGAAATTGGTGGTGCATCTTTACCAAGTATGGGGGGGGGGGCTTGTCTAAAGACTTAGACAAGGAATCTGAGAGTCACCATGACTCATGAGGGACATCCCTCAGTTTCAAGACATTTGGCCTCTAGAAGGAAAAGGCAAGGCAAGACAGCTGAGAGTAAACCATTTATGGTACTGTGGGCTTTAAAGATTGAGAGGGAGCCATGTTAGGGATTGAATTGTCAAAGACCAGGCTGCTCACTCGTGGGTTGTGGAATTTGACACATCCAAGATCAGTAGGCTGATGGCTCAAGTCCCAAGACCTGGAGGCCAGATGATGAAAGTTGGATGGAGGATCCAGAAAACACAAAAAAATTAGCATACTTTTGTGGAATATCCATATAGATCAGATGTCTGCCACCTTCCTGAGGCATGTTTGAGGTCTGAGTAAGGATGGAACATCAGGTTAGGGCTGATCGTATCAGATCACAACATGGAAGATGACAACCTCATGATAATTGCCACATTACAGAAATGTCAAACTAGAGAAAGTCTTGGCCCAACTGTGTTGACATATAACCTGAACTACCACAGAGTTCCAGAAAGAAAACTCCCAAGTGACGCAAAATACGGGCAGCCAGCCAGAACGACATGGAGAAGTCTTCTATGGTTTGGGAAACTAGCATCTTGGTGCAAATTATGTAGAAATCGCTGTACTATCTCAAATACTAGCTGAAAAGAGAAATAATTGATCCTCTTTTGAAACCCTTGAAAGTGTAAAAACATCATTTCTGGAACTGTCAAGGTCAATTAGCATAGCATTGGTCTAAACTTTAGACCAATTTAGACTCTAGAGGATTAGTGGATCATGCAAGTCACAGCCTCTGCTATCCTGAGCCCAGAAGAACCACACAATTAGTTAGTGCCTAGTGATCATTGCTGATTCCTCAGAGCAGGATCCCTATACCAAGATGCTGGGCAGAGTGGGTCAAAAATGGTGAACAAAATTTAAAATCATGAAAAAGGTCAGACTTAGTTATTGAAGAGAAATGGAGAAGCAGAGTTTACTTGAGAGACATTTCCAGTGTGATGCATAGGTACTTTAAGAAGTGGGATTAGAGAGGCTGTGATGATTTTGCAATCGATTAACCGCCTGGCTCAAAAGTGGCTCTTGGGACAGGCAATGGGAGTCACAGTTTTGAGGATTCTGAGGACAGTAGTTCAGGGAGCATAATTCCAAGGGACAATTGGATAGACCTGAGAGATGCTGTATGTATCCTTGACCCCAGAGTGACTTTGACTGGGTGCCCCATCCCCCATTCCTGTCTGTCCTGAGAGAACTGTGTAGCAAAAGAGAAGATACTTGATTTCTAGCAGACTACGCCTGGGCCCTGGATGCATGGAGACAAACGGGGTTTTCATGATTGAGACTTCAAGGTGTCACCCAAGCAATAGAGGTCCATCTGGAAATGAACGTCTTTCTAACTGGCCCAGTGACAGGATTTTCAGGTGGTCACTGGAGTGACTCTGGGGTCATTATGCTGCCTGACTCTTCTTCCAGGAAGAGCAGGACTGGAGAAGATTTGGGCTTTAATGAGCAGGAAAGGTGTGAAGCCTGGAGGAAAGTGACCCCCAAATATAAGGCAAAATGTTTGTTTTCTAAGGATACTGCCTGACCCCAAGAAAAAAATAGAAAATCCTCACCAGTTACGTTCAAGGGTGTCACTATGGTCTTCCCAGGGGTAGAATGGAAAAGACTAAGTTCTGAGCAGAAAAACCCATACAAAAGCAAACAAACAAAAAAAATGTGATGCTGAAGAGTTATGGCAACTTGCTCTCCTTGGATTCATTGAGACATTTTCCCAGGGACCCACTGATTCTAGTTACATGTGTTGATCCCCAGCCTGCCATTATTGGCCATTGTGTGATCTGGAAGTCCCAAGACAAGGCAGACTTGTAGTGAAATGAAGTCACCATGAATTGGAATTCTCTAACCAGCTTGCCCAGGTGACCAGGTTCTGCTCCTCCCCAGCACAGGCAGGGGAGTACAGAGTCAAATGGATACAAGGTCTTTGGAAGAAGGGCAGCACGCTCACAGGACATGAGAGCCCATGTAGGGCTGGCCGTGGAGGCAAAACCAGAGTTCCAGTGAGGTCCCAGTCAGGAGAGAGGCAAAGTGGCCGAGAGGAATCATCTCTGTTCAAAGCTGCTCTCAGACAAAGGGCTACACCCCAACGAGGTGTCCTGAAACTGCCACTTGTTTCCCAGGTCAAACTCCCCTCAAAGCCAGGAGTGTGTTGTTGACATAATAGCTCCCTCACTGTACACGTAGCGAGCGTTGAACCTTATGAAGTTAATACGTCTGGATCCTTGCTTTTGTAAACAAATAAGTAAAGACTCCCTAATAGCAAGGGTACTGAAGTTCATGCAAAAATTATGCATGGGTTTGATCCATTCCATATCCTCTTTTTCTTCTGACTCTGGCCACTGGTGCTCTGAACCTTGATTTACCAACAGAAGCAAGACAAAACCAAACTCAATTGACATCGAGTCCCTTCTGACCCATCGTGATGCGAGAGGACAGAGTAGACCTGCCCCTGTGTGACTCCAAGGCCGTCAACCTTTACTGGAGCAGAAAGCCTCATCTATGTCCTGAGAGGCAGCTCATGAGTTTGAACGGCAGGCCTAGCAATCAGCCCTGTAAGTGAATAACCCACTGCACCAGCAGAGCCCCGGAGCATTGGCTCAGGAAGCCTAAGTCTGCTTTCTCTGCAGAGATGTAGTCAAATCTACTTCTACACGCTCTTCCTGACCTCACCTTCGCTTTGCTTCTTCTGCTTTATATAAACCTCCCAAACCCTGAACTGATCATTTCCATCTTGCAACCTCACTTCAATTTAGGGTCCATTCTTTCATTTGAAGAGTCGGTGTAGTTTTTTTAAAAAATCTAAACCAGTGGTCTAGAGTCTAAGGCAGACATTCTCGAGGTGGTACAAGGATTTCTGTAAGTGTCATTAATGTTTGCTAATCTATCCCTTAGGGAAGTCTGGGGAAGGTCTTGTCCTCTCTCCACCAATTCCATGTTCACAAGAGAAGATAAAGCCCCCTGAATGGATTCTCTCTACTTCCTATTAATCAGTATCACCAATTTTCCCCTTTCCCTCTCCAAGAAAGAAATGATACTAATATTTAGAGAAAATCTATTTAAACCTTCACTTAATCCTCCCCTGAATCCTCTGAGGAAGTTACTAGTATTATCTTTACTTAGCAAAAAAAAGAAAAGAAAAGAAACCAAGATTTAGAAAGGTTCTGTAACCTACCCAGTATCACAAAGATAGGTGAGGCAGAATCTGAACCAGGGTGCATTTCTTTATAGATGAAGTTCCGATTCTATTAGACTTTGCTTTCCCCCAAAAGAAGGGCATTACATACTGGGCTCCCTGCCAAGGTATGTGCTGGGCAGGGGCTTGGCTCTGCTTGACCATGTGCATTCATGCATTCGCACAAAGAATTATCAAGCTCTTTAGATGCAACCATGGCTCGGTGTCGTGCAGTTGATTTTCAACCCCTGCAGCCCCACATCACAAAGTAGAATGGTCCCCGAGCACTTTCTTGGCTGCAATGTTCCACTGCCATCAAGATGACCCTGACACATAGTGACCCTATAGGACAGCGTGGAACTGTCCTCATGGGCTTCTGAGACCATAGCTCCTTATAGGAGTAGAAAGCCTGACCTTTCTCCTGAGGAGCAGCTCGTGGCTTCAAACTGCTGACTGTGAGATTAGCAGCCCAATTCCTAATCCACTACCTCATGAGAGCTCTCTGTACTCTCTGCAGAAGTTAATTGCTAGGTCTCTCTTCTGGGGATCCAGGTGGTGGCTTCGAAACACCAACTTTTCGGTGAACAGTCAAGTACTTAACTGACCCAGCACCAGGGCTCCTTCTAAGATGCGATTACTCAACTCAAAGGAGTAGCAGTCAGGAACGCAAGTGGCATCAGGCATTGGACAAATTGGCTGCCCAAGACCTCTTTACAATGTTAAAGAGCAAAAATGTCACTTCAGGACTCAGGAGTGCCTGCCTCACCTCTTCAACAACAGCCTCATGTGCGTGTGAAAGTTGGTCTTCCTTATTCCTTGAAGAGCTGATACCTTTTAATTATGCTGTTGGTGAAGAATATTGAAAGAACCATGGATTTCAGAAAGAACAAGCAATTCTGTCTGGGAGGAGATGCATCTAGAATGCTCATTTAGAAGCAAGCATAATGAACGATCCTTCGCCTCACGTGCTTTGGGCAGGCTATCTGGCGGAGAAAGACATCGTGCTTGGTGGAGAGGTAGAGGGTCAACAAAAGAGGGGGGGATGGTCAAGGAGGTGGCTGGAAAGTGGCTGCAACCATGGGTTGAAAATAACAAAGACTGTGAGGCTCAGCTCCAGGTCAATGGCATCTAGTAACAAGAGGCACTGAAACACTCTTACAGTAGCTACGCTCAAGGTCTCCAGGGTGATGATCCTATCATAGGCATAGCAGAGTGCTTCAAAGAATTCATGAAATAACTCAAGTACCTTTTAATGCCATTGTCTATGAATATTTCGAAGCCCTTAGTTACAACATGAACCAGGAAAAGGGGGCTTTCTAGTCCTATGAAGGTTCCTGCCTCAGAAACCCACAGGGGCAATCCTATAGAGTCTCTGTAACTTAGAATCAACTCCATGGCCACGAATGAGTGAGTGAGTGCAGCACAGTGATCAAAGCCCTCGACTCTGGAGTCCAACCACAAATATTTGGATGCCTTTTCCATTGCTGACAACTTACCCTAAACAGGTCACTTAGCTTTCTTCAATTTCCATTTCCTTCTCTGCAAAAATCGGGGCTACTGGTAGTACCTATCTCAGAAAGCTGTGAAAGGATCATTTAAATATTCTTCATGGTACATCTTCAAAGGAATTTATAACTGGACCTAAGTCTTACATGCCTTTACTTCATGAAGAGTCTCCTTGTTCAGTTTTGCAGAAGGTCAAAAAGGGATCATTTAGTTTTCACAAGCATTCTCAAAACCCTAAGTAGCTTTCAAACACATCCCCTTTCCCTCGTCTCCTTTCCAGACTAAACTGTCCTAATCTTGGAAATCTTGCTTCCTTTGGGCTAGAATCACCAGTACCAAAGTAAAAACAAAAACACTCTCTCCAGCATTTATGAGGGAAAGTACTCCAAAGTGCCCATTCTCAGCAGAGCCCTTCCTGTGGAAAGACTGAAAAATTAAGACTGAGAAGTTCAAAGACTCGGAGCTGCTGAATAAAAACAAAATCCCTTAAAATTACACTGATGATTCTTCCAGATAAGCAGGTAATTCTTGGAGGTAATTTGGAGAGAATTCAGCAGTGTTTATTACAGGTTCACTTAAGAAAGCCAAACATTCGGCCCTAAAAGCAATTTCAAAGCAAAACTCTAAACAGTATTTTAGAATAAGGAAGGAAATTATATGCACACTGGTACCTCCCAGGGGTTTTGAAGGATTAATGAGGGAAAATAGAAACTATGGGGAGAAAATTACCAGAAGAATGACAGGAAATCTAAGAAACCCATCATAAGTCGGACAGGCTGGCAGGGCATAATGTCCATAATGTGATTTTCAGCAGACATTAAATAAATACCTACAGGTTGGCTGAAGTTTCATCCTATGATACCAAAACATCCTGTTCAACATGATGGAGTGGAGCTAGAATTACTGTAGAAAATGAAAATGAATTATTCAAGCACGTCCTACCTTTTCTCCCCTTCTTCTTTGACTCTAAGGCCGAGAGGCATTTTAGAACTTGCCCTAAAAGAATATCTTAATATATTCTTTGGGAGAAAGTCAGGATGTTTTCTTTCCAGAAATCTCTCTGAGTTTGAACAAGTTAGATTATGAAATCTGTGTTGAAGTCAAACATGTTTATAAAGGTGCAGTTTATATGCAGCTTCTGCTGTTAGTCAAAGGTTTGCTTAGTGGTTGTTCAGTTATTTGGGACAGTCAAGTATGCTCTGCTTCATTTCGACCCAAGTACAACAGAAGAAAACCCTGCGCAGTCAGTCCTTAGCCATATTAACAATGGTTGTGATGTCTGAGTCCAATTAGTAGCCACTGGATCAATCCATCCCACTGAAGGCTCCTTTTTATGACTGACCCTCCACTTTATCAAGCATGATGAACCAAAGGATGTCCTGGACTAATTCCTAAGACGTGGGCTACTTCTTCCTCCTATCAGTCAGAAAGTTCTGTTGAAACTTGCTAACAATGAATGGTTCTGCAGATATTTGAAATACTGGTGGGATAGTTTCCAATATGATAGTGGCATGCAAGCCAAGAAAAATGGAGAGAGAGGAGAGAGAGAGGAGAGAGAAGTGGGAGAGGAGAGAGAGAGAGAGAGAGAGAGATTTACAGGAAGTCCCTAGATAATGACCAAGTTCTGTTATTGTGTCTTTGAGACAAATTTATGCATAATTTGCAAAAGTTAGATATTGTTTATATCTAACTTCACTTATTCAAACGTTGGTCTTAGTATGTAGTATACATTTCTATGCCTGCAACACATTAAAGAAATATCTCCTGATGTACTATACCATCTTCATATAATAATAAAATAATAATATTTTGGGGCTGAGCCCCGGTGGCATAATGTTTGTGCATGCGACTGCGGCCCACTGGGATGGAGGTTCAATTCCAGCTCACAGGAGCAAAGGCTGGGCCTCGTACTCCCACCACCAGAGGGCAGTGATGCCTAAATAATAATAATAATATTTTGATGCACTTCACAAAATGCCAAGCCAAATCTATAAATCATTTTATGTACCTCAAATTATTAACAGAACAGACTTTTTAGGGATGACTCTTTCAACTACCAGTTGAATGAAAGTTAGATATCTGGGATAATGCAAGAATCCCCATGTTTGGAAAATAGTACAAAATATCAGATTGTTGTCGGGGATATTTCATAATGAATGTCTCTAAGGGGAGGAAAGAGCCTCGTTTCCCACTAATTAGGTTAGACCATATTCAAATATTCAGCATCCTAAGTAAGAATGCATAAGCATTATCCCCAAAAGCCAAGCCCATCTCTATCAAGCCGATTCTGACTCACAGCAACTCCCAGGACAGAGCAGCATTGTCCAATAGGGTTTCCAAAGCTGTCATCCTCCTTGAAGCTGGCCAGCCTGCGGAATGGCTAGTGGGGTCAACTGGTCACCTTTTGGTTGGCGGTAGAGAACTCTGACCTGTGTACCATCAGGTCTCCCAGAACAAACAATAGATGAGCTGACTCTGTTTGCTGCTGCTGCTGCTCTAAGTGGGTTCTAGCCCAGAGTGACCCCTTATGCAACAGAGCAAAACACAGCTGCCCGGTCTCTCACCATCTGCATGATTGTTCTTCTGCTTGAGCCCGATGTGGTAGCCCCTGTGTCAATCCATCTTGTCTGATGGCCTTCCTCTTTATCATGGCCTCCTTGTTTTACCAAGGCTGATGGCCTTTCCCCCAAGACTGGTCTCTCCTGACAACATCTAAATACGTAAGAGTGAGTCTTACCGTTGCAGCCTGTAAGAAGCACTCCATCCTTACTTCTCCTGCCATAGATGTGCCTGTCCTTTGCACAACCCATGGTACTTTCAGCATCACAACTCAAAGGCATCTATTCTATTCGTCTGCAGTCTTCCTTATGCAACATCTCGCCTTTGCCTGCAGATAAGGCAGTGGAGAATGCCACAGCTTGTGTCCGGAACCTTTTAGTCTTCAAGGAAACAATCTTTCTCTTCAATACTCTAAAGAGGTCTTCTGCAGCTTATCAATCCAAGGCCAATTGCCCTTGTGACTGCTGCTTCCATGCATATTGATGGTGGATCCAGGCAAGATGGAATCCGTGAAAACTTCAGCCTATTCTCTAGCTATGATGATGTTACCTATGGGCCCAGTTGTGAGAATTTTGGTATACTTACATTGAGCTGTAATCCATAGTGAAGGCTACAATCCTGGATCTTCATCAGCAAGTACATCAAGCACTCCTCACGTTCAGCAGGCAGGGTTGTGTCATCCGCAGGCCACAGGTTGTTCATAAGCCTTTCTCCAATCCTGACGCCACCTTCTTCCTGTAATCCAGCTTCTTTGATGACTTGCTCAGCGCACAGATTGAACTCATATGATGAGAGGCTATGCTCTGTCCCACATCTTTCCTGGTTTTAAACCACGCAGTATTACCTTGTTCTGCTCATACAACTGCTTCTCGAAACATATGCAAGTTTCTCCTGAGCACAATGAAATGTTCTGGAATTTCCACTCTTCTCAAGGTTTTCCACAATTTGTGGTGGTCCACACAGTCAAAGGCCTTTGCATCATCAATGAAACATCTGTCTAGTATTCTCCGCTTTGAGCTAAGACCCATTCGACATCAACAATGATATCCCTTGGTCCATGTCCTCTTCTGAATCTGGCCCAAATTCTGTCAAGCTTGTCTGTCAGCAT
The DNA here is from genome assembly GCA_004026705.1 of Nesogale talazaci. Classification (NCBI taxonomy): domain Eukaryota; kingdom Metazoa; phylum Chordata; class Mammalia; order Afrosoricida; family Tenrecidae; genus Nesogale; species Nesogale talazaci. Next base: position 62,078 of record PVJH01009035.1, on the reverse strand, counting down.
GTCATACTGTGGTGACTTGTGCATTACTGTGATTCTGGAAGCAATACCACTGGTATTTCAAATGCCAGAAAGATCACCCAAAGTGAATAGGTTTCAGTGGAGTGTCCAGATTAAGAACAGACAATGAAGAATGAATTGTGGCTCCTCACTTCAGAGGAAGAAGCCACTGAAAACCTTATGTTTGCTTAATTGGTCATATCACCCAGGGACACGTTCCTGTGTTTAACCAAGAAAAAACAAACCAAAACACCCAGGCCCACCATTACATTCATTCTGACTCTTTGTGACCCTCTATAGATTTCTGAGACTAAATCTTTGTGAGAGCAGTCTCCTTTTTACCTCTGGAGTAACTAGAATGTTTGAACCACCAACCTTGCAATTAACAGCTCAACATCTAGCCCACAGTGCCACAAGGGTTCTCTTTTATGTCTTTAGAGATGTGTCTCATAACATTCTCTAAGTTCTTTGTGGATAATTCAAGATAACTCATTCTTAGTTATTATGTTAGGCCAGGGTGACTAGAGAAACAAATCCAGTGACACTCATATATTTCTATGAAAGAGATTTATATCAAGAAGTGATTGTTCATCAATAAAATATCCCAGCCCAGTCCAACTCAAGTCCATTAGTCTGAAACTAGTCAATAAGTCCCTCTTCAGACTCACATAGAAACATGCTGCCAGAGGAGTCAGCCTCCAACATTAACATTGGGGGTTGGGTAGGTGTACTTGCACGGTGATAATTAGTTAATATAGTAAAATCATAGAGAGCATGAGAAAGAGAAATAATAGAGTCAGACACATATCATAGTAGCATGCTCACCTCAGCCCCACCTGGTGGTCCATGTGGAGTGAGAGAGAACTTTATTATTAACCAAGGCTTTATTATATCTTTCTTGGAATGTGTCAGCCCCAAACTACAGGAAAGGACATACGTCCAAGAATAGAGTGGTGCTATAGGTGATAAAATGATAGAAGGGATAACCTAGGGGCATACACGCAATAGGAGAGGAAGGTTATTGGGGTCTACATCTGATAAGATGGACAGACCCAAGACTCCTGATGGTGACAGCTTAACCCTACCTGCTCTTGGTTTGGAGACTTGTTTAACCAAAACTTTCAGGGAGAGTGACCCATCGTCGAAACCTTATCTTTTGTGCGAGAGATGAAGGTTGCTTGATAGTTGAAATCTCTAGGGAGAATATCTATGAGTTTCTGACCTCCCAGTAGATGCTGGCAAATGGTTACTAATATTTGCTTAATATTTTGGAGTAGCTATAATTGTAGAACAGTCCTATCTTTCCCTGACAACATCCAATGAGGCAGAGTGCAGGAGGATCCCAGGGCGGAGGGTGCAAAGCAGTGTGGACCCAGTGACAGTCACTGCCCTGCTGTGCTCTCACAGGTCTCATTGTGGCTCACTTGACATGAAGGTGAAGACAGAGAGAGGTGTGTGTGTGTGTGTGTGGGGGTGGGTGGGGGGGTGTCATGCCCACAAGGAGGTGCCATCAGGCTGTAACCTGACTGGTAGGCTAGACTCCACCCCATCACTTTTAGATCTGCGAGTTGACACAAAATGATGTAACTGCCACACTTACTGAGTTGCTGTTTCCTGGCCCAAGCTGCTGAGCTTCAGTTCTTAGGCAATGGAAAAGGTTGATCATTCTTACCACGCCCCCCCCCCCACCCCGCCCCCGGAACAACCAGGCATTGCCTAGTCACAATTTGTATTGCCTTATTGTTATTTAAGTTTAAACTTTTTACTTCTCTTGGATGTGGCCCCATGCTTCTTTTAATAGATAGTACATTCCTTGAGATTAGGAGCTCTGGTGGGGTGGGAGGTTCCACACTGGCTGCTGGCCAAGAAGATCAGCTGTTCAACACCAGCAGAGGTCCTGCAGGAGAAAGACAAGACTTCCTGTGAAGATTGACAGCAACGGTCCTGCTCTGCTCTGGAGACTTGCTCAATGGGTGAGTGAAGAGCAGAAGTGGCAACCCACTCTTCTTTGCATCCGCACAAGTTTCTTTCACACAAGATATGCACACCCATTGATGTATGCACAACTGCCCAGGTGGAGTAGTGGTTATGCATTGCCCTGCGATCCACATAGCCAGCAGTTCAAATCCACCAGCAGCTCCAGGAGAGAAACGCCCAGCAGCCATTATAGTCTCAGAAACACACAGCGGGTCACAATGAGTCAGCAGTGACCCCCCCCCCCCCCCCCCCAAACTCCTTTCTTTCCATCTCTTCTGACTTTCCTTTGGTGTTAGGCTAAATTTTCTGACCCACTAACTTTGATTTTCTCCATGAAAATATGTATTCCTTTCTTTCAGACTTTGCCTGTGCTCAGCTCCAGCTCCTCCAGTTGCCCCACGTGTGGGGCAACGCACTGTACAGCCTCTCCCAAGAAGCAGAGCAAAGATAGGATGTCTCCTGCCTGGAGAGTTTCCACGGCCTCGCCCGGGAGGGCAAGCGAGGGCAGACTCCTTCTCTCCCTCTTGCTACGTGTTTCAGAGTGCTTTACGCTTAAACATGGGGAAACAGACCCGCTGTGGCAGTGGTAGATTGTTTTAACTCATAAATGTCTTTTATCCGCTTTGGGAATGTATTTCCTGTTTTGACTTGTTCTCTAAATATCTTTAATTTTTAAATTATAGGTTTACGTCAGGAGGACAATTCAGTCAAGTATTACTTTCTTCACAAAACATGTCTTGGTGGAAGCAAATGGATTGTGGAATGTACCAATGCCCAGAGGAGGCATTGGCCCAGCCTCTCCACACCACCGTCTCTGAACGTTCAGCAACATCTTTTCCTCTGGTAGATAAAGGGGGCCCTGGTGGTACTGTGGGTGAGACAGGGCTCCAGAATGCAAGGTCAGAGGTTCGAAATCACCAGCTGCCCAGGGAGAGACAGATGAAGTGGTCTGTTCCCATAAAGGTCTAAAGCTTAGGAAACACTCTTTTGGGTCCTTCAGAATCGGCATCCACTCACCGGTCACGGGTTTGGTTGGGCTTTGCTGTTGCAACTAAAGAAGGTTAAGCGCCGGGAAATGAGGAATCGCTCTGAGTCAGAATCAGTTTGATTGTTTATTTCTGAATAAGAGTCTTAAGGAGTCCTGCTGGCCCCATGTCTGAGGAACTTGGCTCCAAGCCACAGCTCAGGGGGAAAGATGAGGCAGGTTGCGTCCGCAAAGATATAGTCTCGGAAACCCCAAAGCCTATTCTACTCTGCCCTTTAAGATCCCTGGGAGTGAGAATTGACTCCTCAGTGGGTTTCACTTGGGGGGATGGGGTGGGGTGGGTTATTGCAATTAAGTCTATGGAAGGAGCTGTTCTCTAAGCAAAAATAACAGGCACTAAATTTTTAGCTGAAGCCATCCCGGGGGGCGGGGAGAATCAGACTGCTGAGTCCTCATGGCACGGTGGTTATGTGCTAGCTGTTAACTGTAAGATCAACAGTTCGAAGCCACCAGCTGCTCAGCAGGAGAAAGACCAGACTTTCTACCCCCATGCTCTCACGTGACAGTCTCAGAAACACACCGTTTCTAACAAGGACAGTTCTGCCTTGTCCTATGAGTTGGTACCTACTGGATGGGAGTGAGCTCATTTATTTGTTTCTTTTCTTTTGGTCACAAGATTAAAACTTCCTTCTGTCGAAGAACATTCTAAGTCTGTAGTATCTCATGGGACACTGGCAGATCCCCTGCAAATGCTTATAAGACCACATGTCTGCTCATTGGACGATGGCTGAAAGGGAAGATGGCATCCCAGAGAGATGGGCAGTTGGCCTTGTCTTCTAATGACACATCCATGAAGTCCAAGCACATCCTGCCCCTGTACCTCACTGTGTCTGGAATGCCCATTTGTGAATTCAAAGAGGAATTTTTTGATGTGGAATCCAAAAGCATGGGTTTTAAAACGGAGGACACTTGCCTTGGTAGGTAGATAAAGTAGTTCTGTGGGTTTGCTAATTCAAAGTAAAATTAAGGCAGGGACATGTTAATAGGTAGACCCCCCCAGACCATGAAGTTGTGTTGGAGGCTTCCACTGTGCTGTGGGTTGGGTTTCCTGGGAAACAGATTTTGAGAGAAAGATGTGTGTGCAGTGAGTCCTTTCAAAGACATGCTCTCAGGAATGATGCCTGGCAGAGAGCATGGAGACCAGGCCTGGACAGGGAGAGAGCAATGGGGCTGACATGCCATGGGAACAGAGATGCAGAGTCGCTGGCGTGTAGCCCATCAAGTGAGGCTTTCATTCGAACGACTGTCTGTCCACTTGTGCAAAGTTTCAGCAGGAATCTATCACTTTCAAAATCAGGATATTCCTGTCATTTATGGCATTGGCAAAACCACTTGAGTTTTGCAAAGCCCAGTTTAGGTGGCTCAATACACCTACAAAGCTAACACTTTATGCGCATTTACGTGATTGATATTGGCATCTTCAAATGAATCTCCATCAGAGCCATCATTATCCAATTCCAATTATTCCTCAAGCCACGCAGCATGATCTGATGGCAGTAAGCGCATACATACAGTTTACATGGCTGTCAGGGTTTTATTGTCGCGGATTTTATTACATGGAGCCCTGGTGATGTGGTGGGTTGCAGTTGGGGGATGTTAACTGCAAGGTCAGCAGTTCCAACCCACCAGCTGCTCGTCAGAGAAAGGATGAGGATTTCCACTTCTGAAAACACTTACCCTCTGGGAGCCACAGAGTCTGTTCCACCTGTTTCAGAGGGTCACGGTGAGGGGGCTTAGGCTCGAGGGCACTGGGGCTGGTGTTTGCAGATTGAGTAGGGTCCGGTCCTGCAGGAGGGCCTCAGGGCTGGGAGACACCAGCTTCAGTGACACTATGGAACTGAGCCCTTGGGCAATCCAACAGGAAGTGCAGGCTGGAGAGCCCTTCAGTGCTACAACAAATGGGGCAAGAGATCTAGGTTTTCCAATCCCTCCCCATCCCTTATCACTGGGCTGCCTGCACTAAGGAAGGGGAACACACGTCTTTTCAGACTGGGAGTCCATCCGCGGGAGGAACTTGACCAGGAGCCACTGGGACCCCCTACAGCCAGCAGCTGGGAAAAGAAACGCTCAGTCCAGAAGGAGGGCTCTGCCACCATATTTGCTATTGTCAAAGAAGGAAAACCAAATTCCACAAAACTCTTGAGTCTCGGATCGGAGATTGAACATTTAATTTCAAATGTTCAAATAAAACACAGCAAACTGTCAAGTCATACCCAAACAAATGGAAATACGCCAGAGACAGTTCCAGCGAGGTTGCATTCTGTCACGAATGGGCAGATTCAGTACCACCAACTGCAGTCTAGAGAAAATCAGAATATCGGGAACAATGGTTGATTGCAAACCATGGCTTCCGCATAATGTGTTGGCTGGGGGTGGGGGTGGGGTTTCTGTCAGGCAACAGGCAACTGGAAGATACATTTTTCAGCCTTCACTCCAGAGAGAGAGAGGGCATGCAGATGACAAAGCCGCGTCCTTTGCAAGGTTGATGGAGTCTTTCGCAGGCATCTGCCTGACGGCAAGACCACACACAGGAGTGCACTCAACCTCTCCAGGGTGTGCGGTGATGTTTCGCAGTTAGAAACAGAAGCAATTAAAAATGAACAAACAAAAAATACTCCTCAGCTGAAGATGTCTTGTGTAAAACACTTCTGGATAGAAAAACAGCTTAATTTTCAGCAACTCTGGACAATTAGACTCAGAATCCCGGAACTAGTAAACCAGGTATAAAGACATGGATGGGTAGTCCTTGAGTTACATGATATATTCAACTTGTGATGAACTGCACTTAGAAATATTGTTTTTTTCCTCCCTTGTCTTCTTGTGAATAATGGTTACTGTGTGTCATGCAGTACAGCTCATATATTTCAAAGAAGGGGGAATGACTGATCGAGACTTAATAGGTTTGAAAGAAGAAGTAAATACTGAGGAAAGAAGAAATCCCATGAAGGAGAGATGAAAAAGCTTTCAAATGATTTGACAGTGAAAGAATGACTCAGTATTCTTTGTAAACCAAATCAGGGTCTTTAGTTGCATGAGGACGTGGGCCCAAACACAGATCACCTTGTATGCGGGGGACAACCTGACCCTCAGTAAGATATGGAAACCTATTAGTACCACAGGTCAAAGAAGAGAAAGCTTGTTTATACTAAGTCATGACAAGTAGTAGTGGAAACTACTTATACAGAAATTCGTATGGGACTTCACCAGTACATAGAAAGTTGGAATTGGTAGTTTATATCAGAATGAGTTCACTTATTACCATTTTGACCTTAATATACCTAGTATGATATGCAATTTGTTTGACCATATGCAAGCCTTCTCAATGCATCTTTTGGTGCTTGTAGGCAAGTTTCAAATCAAGAGCACCCTGAAAGAAATATTCTGAACTTGACAAAGAGTGACATCAAGTTGATTTTTTCTGAAGTCTAACATCTTGGATTATTTGCCCAGGATACAGATTGCATAAGTATGGTAATAGGGTACAACCCTGGCACAAATCTCTCCTGATTTTAGATCACTGAGTAGTCAGAGTATGCCTTAATCTGTTTGAAAAACTGCCTCTGGGTCCATGAATAGTACATAGCAAAGTACTCTGAAATTCTCTTTCTTTTGTAATGTGACCCATAGCTTGCTATGATTCTTTGCATAGGCAATGAAATATAGGAAAACATTATTCTTTTATGCTCAGATTTTTGCCTTCTGACATTAACAATGATGTGTAACCTCCTCTTCTGAATCTGATTTGGATTTCTCTCGACGGTCACAATCATTTTATAATTATCTTCAGAAACATTTTATTTGCTCTATCAAAGCTGCTATTCAATCATTCTCACATTATTTTGAATCAGCTTTCTTTGCAGGGAGCAGCAATATGCATTTTGTCCAGTTGGTTGACCAAGGAGTTGACTTGCAAATTTGAGGCCCAGATGAGTGAGTACTTCCAGCACCTCAGGGTGTTGAAACACTTCAATTGTTTTTGTTTTGTTTTACCAAATGTCTGCCTTCATTGCAGATTGGGCTTCTTCCTTCACTACCAAGTTGGTCAATTCTTTCATAGACAGTGACTTTGGGTTTCCCTTCCATCTATCTTTAATGCTTCTTGCATATTTAATATTTTGCCCTTTAACATTCCAATTTAGTGCTTGATCCTCTTCCCCCACCCCTTTAGTTCTTTCAGGTTGAGAAATTCTGGATATGTTCTTCCAGATTTTTTTTTGCACAATTCACTTGACTTTGTCCTCTTGAGCTGCCTTTTGGAGTCCTCTGTTCAGAGCTTGTGTGCTATCATTTCTTCCGTATTCCTAAGCTAATCTTTTTCTTTTGACATTCATTTTAGTCTTTTCTTTCTTCCTTATTTTTAATGACCTTGTCCCTCTTCATCTATGATGTCCTCATTGTCATCTCGCAAGTTGTCTGTTTTTCTGATTAAAGTTCTATGCATCACATTTTTTTAGGAGATTGTCTCTAACATCAAGGGGGATAAACTCACTGTCGTATTTTGGCTCTCGTAAACTTGCTTTAATGGCATGTAGCTTGAACTTTCATTTGAATAATTAGAGTCTGTTTTGCAGTTGACCCCTGACCTTATTCTGATAATGAACTGTTCCATCATTTTTCCACAGATATAGTCAATTTGATTCCTGTGTATTTCAGCTGATGAGGTGCATGTCATCATTTATATTGTGGAGAAATTATTTGCTAGAAATAAGTTGTTGCACTTGCAAAATTCTCTCATGTGATTCGAGGCATTACTTCTATCACCAATGCCAAACTTTGCAATGACTGATCCTTCCTGTTGCCAACTTTAACCTTGCAATCACTGGTAGTTATCAACCCCTAGTGATTACATATTTATGGGCTACAGAAGTTGTAAAAATCTTCACTTGGTTGTTGGCTTTAAGGATTGGTGATAATTTGCATAACAGTCATATTATCTGCTCTTCCTTTTGTGGACATAGATATTATCCTGTCATTGCTCAAATTCTCCTGCAGGATAGATTTAGGCGATGAATACAATCCTATTCCTCTTTCAGTTGCCATTCTCAATAAATCGTCAGTGTGTGGAATTCAGAATGGCCATGGCAGTTCTCTGATGCCTAGGCGATCGATCTCTCATGTCTGGTGCAGACCACATTCTAATGATTAATGGGTGTGTGCAGTTGCTTCTTCTCCTTTGGAGTTGTGCCCCACGAGCAAATGAAAACACGGGTATATTTGCTCCACCCAGTCATTAAGGTTGTCTCGATTGACGCGGGGGGCCTCCGCAGGGTGGGACAGATATCTAGTCCTATTTACCCTTCATGAGATCTCAGGAGGAAGAGGAGGCAGAGGAGTTTCTTGTTCTGACCCAGAATGAAGGGCAGTAATTCTCACTTGCAATACATGTCCTTCTTAAACCCTCGTATTGTACATTAGTAATGAGTTGTCATTCACAAACTTTGTTTCTTAGCATGGTTTAAACACAGAAGGGCTTTTCAAACATAAATTTCAGTTTGGCCACCTCTTACCTCCTACACTGTGGGGAAATACTTGCGGCTTTTGGCTTTAAACCCTGACTTGTGTATGACTAGTGTTGTGAGCTTGAACCCCTTTGATTTGGGGCTTCTCTTGTCCCATCTCTAAATGGGGATAACAATCAACTGACTTCCGGAGATTATTGGGCGGATTAAATGACAGGTGACATACTCAAAAGAGTTCCCAGAAGGTAGGGAGCCCCAAACCAACCAACCAATCAAATGTCAACTAAAAACTACTACCATCAGGTTGAAGCTGACTCACAGTGGCCTTATAGGACAAGGGAGAACTGCCCAGGCACTTCTGAGACAGTAATTCTTTACAGGAGTAGAAAACCCATCTTTCTTTCATGGAGTACCTCGTGGTTTTGAACTGCTGGTCCACAGAAGCCCAGCCCAACGTGAAACCACTGCACCCCCACTGCTCCAGAAGGTAGTATGTGGACAAGCACCATGGAAGATTATTTTGAGTAGCTACATGGACCCAGGCAGCCCGGCCATAGCAGGATGAAAGGGTCTTGAAGCTAGGTTGGGCTGGGGCCAAGGAAGGGTCCATGATATCCTTTCATGTGGTCTATATGAGTCAGAGTCTGAGCGTGGGAGGGACCCGCACAGAACCCATGAACCTACCATGTACCAGACAAGGTCCTCGGTGGGGAAAGGCTGGAACAGGAACCAGATGTCTGAGAAGCAATCTCCCCAGAGGTCACATTCGCTGCCAAATTGGCCACAGGATGGGCAGGAAACTTCCAGCTGGTGAGCGCCAAGTGGTTTGGAGAGTGCAGGCCTGCTGCCTGGCCTGCAAGCAAGCGCCAGCATCCCAGGAGAGTCTGTGTTCCCAGCCTCCCAAGGGCACTCAGGGGTGAGAGTTGTGTCACCTGGCAGGTGTGCCAGCCTCCTCTCTGACAGGGTACCATGTCAGAAAGGGGTGCCATGACTCCATGCCTGGGAGAGCACAGGACTTTTCTGCCATGGGCATGGACAGAAGATAGCTTAAGCAGAAACCAAGGTGTGGAATAGGTGCTTCCAGGTACACCTGTAAGCCACATTCTACTCCCAGGCCACTTTACTACTTTTAGGAAAACGTAATAAGAACACAAAAGAGAGGGAAAGAAGAAGGAATACCTTCTGTATTTGAGTGACACCAAGCTTCTCAATATGTTCACCCAGAGTTGAGAGACCAGCTCATCTCACAGGAAAAGTATTCTATAAGACAGTAAACGAAGCCTTCGATCTGAGAGGTGGTCTGGAAGCATTTAAAACAAACCCACGGCCACTGAGGCTATGGCAACTCATTGCGACCCTGTTGAGAGTTTCCAAGCTTGTAAATCATTGCTGTGTTGGGTTGCACCCTCAGGTTCAGCAGTCTAAACCCCTGCTAGTCTGCAGGAAAAAATACTTGGTTTTCTCCTCGCCTAAAGAGTTGCATTCACAGAACCCCACAGGGACAGCTCTACCCTGTCCCACAGGGTCACTGTGAGTCCGAGGGGACGCATGGGCAGCGAGGTTTGTCCATCGTTATGGGAACAGAGAGCCTTAACTGCTTCCTGTGAGCAGCTGATGGGCTTGAACCACTGCCCGTGCTGTTAGTAGTCCAAGGCCTCGCTGTCTAGGAATGCCTAGAAAACCTGAGAGTAGAGCTCTTGGAGAATGGAGCAAGTGTGAGAAGAGAGACCGAACCTAGCAACATGCACGCAGACGACTCAAAAGCCTGCACCCCTGCCTGCAAGGACTCAGTCCCTCTTTCTCCTTCTCCTCCCCTACCTTCTGCTTTCTCGCTGAAAGTGGGCCTTCTGGGGCTTGGAAGATCTGTCAGCAGCAACTCCCCCTACTTCTTGGGAAGAAGAGTGGTCCCTGTGGGATAGGGAAGGGATTGTCCAGATGAGAAATATGCCAGTAGCCACGTGGTAGATGCGAGGCAGCCTTTACTGTCTCCATCCCCTGAACTCTTCCCTGGAGCACCTCCCTCCCCCCACTGCAAGGCTGTCTGCCTGCTCCAGGGACACGATTGTGACAGCCTTTGGAACAGCAGCAACTGTGGATTTCAAGGAATGAGACACTTGCACTCTCTTCATACCCCTGAAGCACTTATTTCTTGTTTTGCTCTCCTAGGAAGGAATCATTCTCCCTTACTGAAGAACAGCAGAAAGCAATGTGGTTTTCTTTGTTTGTTTGTTTGTTTGTTTCTTCATGCTCCATCAGTTACCATTCCAGACTGTTTTTGCAACTTCTGGTTCCAGCTGGGACAGGGAAATATACACAAGCAATATTTTTTTTCTCAAATATTTACTTCCTCGAAAATAAAGATAGGTATCTCATAGTCTTTCCCCATAAACTGAGGGGTTTGAGTCTCCAAGCTGGGGAAGTTCTTTTTTTTCTTTTAATTTCAAAATCATTTTACTAGCGGCTTGTACAGCTCATATTACCATTCATACATCCACCATTGTGTCAAGCACACTTGTACATACGTTACCATCATCATTTTCAAAACATTTCCTTTCTGCTTGAGCTCTGGGTATCAGCTCATTTCACCCGCTTCACTCCCCTCCCCTCCCCCCAGCTAAGGAGATGGTGCCTCATTGGAGCACTCAGGGGACCAGCCAGGAGGCAGAAACCACACCTGCCACCCCGAGAGAGGATTTAATGTAAAGAATGATCAGTTGCACTGCAGAACAGATCAGGCAAGAGCGACCGAGCGGACAGAAGAAGAAATTGGAAGGATCCAGTCTTCGAGCTTGGAGACAAAGGCGACCCTGAGCCTCGCAATCCACTGATGCGCTCCGCGGTTGATCCCAGGGTGAGAGGCTGTAGTTGACCGCGGAAGAAAGGCTGCGCAATGGGCGTCTCACGCAGTCCTAGCTCGGCTCCGATGCGGTGCCTCCGGGCCTGCTTGGTGGCAACTGACTAGAACTCAGAGGGGGCCTGTGGTGCTGAGACCCAGGCTCCTAAGAAAAGGGATGCCGCCCCGCTGGTTTCACTCAGGGGAAGCACAAAGGCTGTTCCTGCGGCGCTGGAAGAGCTACAAACGGGAACCGCCTGTTGGTGTTGCCATCCCACCTCCCTGGGAAAAATAGGGTGGTGCTGATCCTCGGAGAGGCAGGGATAAGCACAGAAGGGGCTGGGAAAACTGTAAAGTCCACTGTGGATACATAGCCATCCTCACTCTCATTGGGGTGAAGGGATTCCGGTATGGCGTAAGAGTAAAGCATCAGGCTGCTAACTGCAAGGTCATCAATTCAAAACCAGCAGCCCCTTTGAGGGAGAAAGATGAGGCTTTCTATTCCCGTTAGGCATTGCAGGCTCAGACACCCAGGGGACAGCTGTATCCCGTCCTATAGATTCGCTCTGAGTGGGAATCCCACAATGGCGGAGAGTTTGAGTGTGGTTTTCCACGCCTTCTCTGCACTTTGTTTAAGTGGATTTAAACCGCCCGGGGAGGCAGGGAAGGCTATTCTTGTCTCCACTTCAGAGGATCAAACCATGACTCAGAAAAGTTAACCAGCGTCCCTCCAAAACCCTCATCAGGCTCCTGACTAGCTTCACCCCCAGGCTTCAGAGGGGACAGAAGGGGAAGACTGGCAGAACTAGGAAATGATCTCCTCCCTGCACCCCAATGCTACCAATAATGTTCCTTTTCTTTTCCCTTTCAAGGGTCTGGCCATTGCCAGGAATACCATATAAAACATCTTTATGAAGTGAACATGGGCCCCCACAGCTTCCACAAGCTGCCTCTGTCAAGGGCGGGCAGCAGTGTTTCTAATTAATGTTTCGGTCCAAAATTTCTTGCAAGTTCTACCTGCTCCCTCTCCCTTCAGTTTTGACTCCTGGCTAACCTGCACAGGCCCTGGCAGCGATGACTAATAAACACTCCTCACGTTTCTCACTGGGTCTGGGAGGGCAGAAGTAGCCTTCCCTTCCAAGCCGCTGTGTTGTAGCCTGACCAGGGACCATTCATAGCTGGCCCTGTCTGGGAGGGAGTTCCTGCATCCCGTGGCACTCAGACAATTGCCTCTCTGTGGCGGGGCTGCCTTGGTCGGGGTGTTCTCAGCATCAGCCAAGGTCACCTTGTGGCCTCAGTAGCAGGAACCATTCAGTAGACTCTGACTCATGGTGACCTCATGAGTGGCCCAGGTTTTGCAATAACTGATTTCTTCATTGCATGGTGGGGAGAATAGCACACCAGGGCTTGGCCTCAAGGGGCCTCTGGGTGGACTTGAACCTACAGGACCCATTGATAAGTGGCCAAGTGTGTTAACCATTTGGACTACTCTGAGACTCTGTCCTTTCAATGTCCCAAAAGGTGACTCCCCCAAGGCCATATATTAAAAAAAAAAATCATTCTGCCACGTCTTTCTTCTCCAGAGGGTCTCGAGTGTTTTTAAAGTGCCTTCCTTGAAACAAGGCAAAATAGAAACAGGTATTGAAGCAAAGTCAATCTAACTGTACAGAGGGAGCCCTGGAGGCACTGGGGGGGGGGGTAGGCATTGGGACGCTAAACATTGGTTTAGTGGTTCAAACCTACTAACTGATCCCCAGGAGAAAGATGGGGCTGTGTGCTCTCCTACAGAATCATAGTCTACAAAACCTTATGAAGGGTCGTGAGGAGCCAGGATCAATGAGATGGCAGTGGGTTTGGATCTGTGTTTGCTTGTTTTTCAATCAACCCAGCAGGTTAAATAAGTAGTCAGTAAAATGGGTTCAGGATCAGGACTCCTTGAAAAGCAGGCTCCTTCCCATGCTCCCACATCACCAAGGGTCCTATGAGAGCTGTGATCCGGGGTCTACCAGACCCCCAGATGTGCAGCATGTCCCCTCCTTTCTAAAAGTGCGGCATTGTTTGTGCACCGCCTGCATGTATCAATTCCTATCTCTTCTCTCCCCCGCCCTGTTCAACTTGGGTGGCCTTCATTGGCATTCACCCCAGAGGACTGGAACATGGCCACCACAAGAGAACCGACCCTTGTATGAGAAACACTTTATTATAATCCAGGCCTTGTTCTCCTAGTAGAAGAGTAAACACACCTAGTTGCATTATGCAAATACTGGGAAATGTTCAGTCTCCTCATCCTATGTCCCTTTTTTGCAGAGTCGAGCGTTTTTATAGAACCCGAATCTGTGTCAGACATCTCTGGAATTTCTCATGGTGCATACCATAATGTTCACATGGCAATTGCACTGGATTTTCATGGACATTTATTTGTGAAATGATGGAGAAAGTGATTTGAAAAGAAAGATGGTCAGCTATTCAATGGCATGTTGATCTTGAGGGTCAACTCTCTCCAAAGTTGCAAGATGAATAGCCCTCTCTCTTTCCTGAGCATCTCAGCACTGCAGGAGGACTGTTCTGAAGGTCTGAACACATGCCCAGCCGCCTAAGGACAGTGGCTTCCTCAGCGCTTATCCATGATCTGGAATTTAATCCTGGTGAAGTTTTCTCCATGAACCTGAGACACAGGACGTAACAGTCAGGACACAGGCTTTGCCATTCACTCCCTGTCCATGGGATTGGAAGAAAATCCACTCCTCAGCTCTTCTGAAGTGGGGAAATCAAGTCAGAATCTACTTCCCACACAGGTTGTGGTGAGGACAGAGTCAAATGGGACAAAGGCAACTGTAACGGTCGGTACAGGAAGTGAGTGCTGTCCGTGTCAGACTTGAGGGAGTATCCTTGGAATTGAGAAATCTGGCCCTCCCCCTGCATGGGAGGAGGGTTTCCAAGGTTACATGAAAGGATGCATGGTCTCAGGTGCCACACAGTTGTAGGAGATGCCCTCCTGCAAAATAGACTTCCTCATTTGAAGGTCAACGTCAAGCTCGTGAAACGACAAAGAGGAAGAACTAACTGGTTGTTCGCATGTCTGGAATCATAATGTTTTCTGAAGTGTTTTCTTACAAGGAAATTAATTTATAGAAGAAAATAAATGACAATTCATTTACAAAAGAATGAAAGCTGGAAGAGTTTGAAACTGACCAACATGCACACACACACACACACACACACACACACACACACACACTTTGGGGCCTCCAGCAACAGATTTATTCTGAGTTAATTTGACCTGGTTCTAAAAAGGGCACCAGTTTATCCCTATCAGTTCCTTTTTGAGATTCAAAACATATGCTACAGATCACTCTTCACTAAGCTTGCCCATACCAAAAAAATCAGAATATTTAATGTAGTGTTAGCCATTCCAATATAGAGAAAGTGCGCACTGGATTTTTTAAATGTAATTTGTGTCATACTAAACTTTTAAGTCAGGTTATACTTCACACAGTGTCTTTTGAATGAAAGACATATTTTTAACCGTGAAAAAAATCACATGAACTTGAAATTTCCCCCACACATCACTTCAGCTTTATTAGGGCCTGAATAGAAGGCAGTTCCAATTTGTTATCTTTACAAGAGTCTGGAAATAAGAGTGGCCATACAAGAAGGAGCCTCCATGGCTTAGTGGGCTATGTGTGACTCTAGCCAGAAGTCAGCAGTTTGAACTCACCATGTGCTCTGCAAGAGAACAATAAGATGGTCTGTTCCCTAGAGATTCTCAGCTTTAGAAGTCACAGAAAATTTTTACTCTGTCTTGTGGCATAGCGGGGAGTTGTAATCAACTGACCAGTCGTCATCTTGCCACAATAAGTAAAGATTCAAATATTTTGAAGCCCGAAATGGGTGTGCCAGAATTCAGACTCCTTGATGAAAATTAAATGTGCCAGTCTTGTTGCAAGATGGCACAACTTCTCTATGACCAGAAGCTCTTAAAAAGTGTGCCTTTTCCTAAAAAGAAGTTTGGAGCCAGTCTTCCCCCTGAAACATTTCATATGCATTATCCAATGACTTCTGTATAGGATAATGTGTTCTGACATATTGACTGCACAATTTAAAGAAGAAAAATTTAGACCTTCAAAATATTGATGAAACTGGCTAGATTTTCAACCTTATCCCACCCCTTACATGTACCTTTTCCATTTTTCACTCTTCTCAAGCTGTGTTCAGTCTTTGCCAGTTTCAACTTGTAGTTATTTGATGTACTGTACAGTCTACAGACCAAAAAGAAGATCCCAGGGACATGGAATCAGTTGGAATTTCTAGTGACCCTAGAGGGAAGAGGAGAACTGCCCATTTGGGTTTCCAAGCCATTAAACCATTGAAGGGTTTCAGAGTGATTGATGGGTTTGAACCACTGACCTGATGACTGGCAGTTCGGTGTGTAACCAACTAACCTCCCTGGGTCCATAAAGAGCTTCCCTCAGAAGTCCCTTATTATGTAATTATTTTCAACTATTTCTTATCTTTTGGTCTCATCCTGTAATGTATGGCTGTGAATCCTCCTATTGAAAACTCACATGATAAATTAATAGATTAGTAAAATGTAATAGATGAAGATACAACGCAATACCAAACTTAAAAACCTGAACTGATGCAGTCTATCTGATGCTATTTTCTGAATCATCGACCCTCAATCCTCAGGAACAGGCCTCAAAATCCAGACACCAAGAAAATATTGTTGGTGTTAGGCTTCACTCGAGTTTCTGAGCTCCCCAGAAAGACCAATCATTTCTTTGTTAGGTTCGTTTCGTACTTAAAAAAAAATACATGGTCACCATAGTAGAGATGATATGCAAAAATCAAATACCTTGCCATGAGAGTTCACCCTGGTTCATGGAGTTGCTGTGAGACAGAAGAAAACTGCTTTACAGGGTCCCCAAGGGTGGCTGTAATTTCCAAGGAAGAAGACTACCCTTCCAGGAAGGAGAAAGGAATCTTTCTCCCGCTGATTGGCTGGAGGTTCAAACTCCCAATCTTTTGGTTAGCAGCTGAGCAGTTCATCGCTGTGCCTGCTGTACTCGGTAAACAATAGGCAGACAAGGCTGAAACTATGTAGGTAAATAAGGGAAACTAGTGAGGGAAACATTAGTTTTGGTGCGAGCTCCTGTTTTTCTGGATGGCCAGTAATAGTCCAAGAAGCAAAATTCCAGGAAGCCTGGGGGTGCAGTTTTTCTTTGTTCTGTAATGGCATATTGAAGCAGCGGCGGGCTTCTTGTCTTAGTCCAGCTTCTCTTCATCTCAGGATTTGCTCACAGGACTCCCTTTGCATGTGGAAGAGGCCTTTTTTTGTTTTTGTTTTCAGGGGGGGCATCACTGCCCTCTGGTGGGAGTGGGAGGCCCAGCCTTGCTGCTGCTGGATTTGAACCACCAAGTCAGTGGGCCACAGTCCCGCACTCAACCACTACGCCATCGGGGCTCAGCCCAGAAGAGGCCTTTTGTAACCAAGGTCTTCTACTAAGAGGACAACCTGGATCAGGCTAGAGAGAGAGTAATGGCTGAACTCTTCCCTCTGCTCCATGAGAAGGAGAGAGAGAGAGAGAGAGAGAGAGAGAGAGAGAGAGAGAGACTGGGGTCCCAGCAGGACAATAGGGAAATTTCAGGCTCCCCAGCCTTATGACTTAATTTAATAGAGTTTCAGGCCTATCCAGAATGAAATGTCTTATCAGAGACATATCACAAAGCCTCACATACTTGCCTTCTCCATCCTCCTGGCTGATTTGTGAGACAGCGGTGGCTCCAGAAGTGGTTAAGAGTCCAGCTGCTAACTGGAAGGTCAGTACTTGAATCTACCAGCCACTCTGAGCAACAATGATATGGCAGCCTACCTCCCATTAAGACTTATAGTCCTAGAAACCCTCTGGGGCGGTTCGACTCTGTCCTGCAGGATCACTATGAGCTGGAATTCATTCAACAGCAATGAGGAATTTGGCTGGGCCCGTTTGGCCATAGAATTTGAGCTTCCCCAGCAGGAGATGGAGGTAGAATTGAGTTGATGCTCCACAGACGAAGCAATTGTCCATCTGTCCGTGCATGCTGGCTTGTGGCTCTGATGTGGGACAGGTTTCAGCAGAGTTTCCAGGCTAAGATGGACTTGGAAGAAAGACCTGGTGATCTGATTCCAAAATACGTCAATGAGAATCTTCTGCCTCACAATCCAGCTGATCCTGGTGTGGGGCTGCCATGGCCTGGGGCCACGGCACTAGCAACAAGTGGCTTCTTTGAATCACCTATAACTCTCCTGGGTGCCAGTAAGTACAGAGGAATAACCACTGGTCTCTTTTTACAGGAGCTCATAGGACCAGTGTTGGAACGCTGTCCTACCCACTGGGGGAGATCACTGACTACATCAAACCTAGCAGATCAATCCAGCAAGCACATCTATGGCTAAAAGGAAGATAAAATATAAAAGCCTCCAATCAGAATTAATTTCTGTCACTGTAAGTCCCAGCATGTATTGTAGAGAGACAAACTACAGAATAAAACACATGCATAGATGTCTTCCATAAAAATAAGTCATCTAATTGGCGCCAATATATGTAGGGGGCGGGGATGGAGGAAAAGAGTCAGCACATGGAAATTTTTCTGAAAATCTGGCAAAAGGCCACTGCGTGGGTCTGATTCGGGGCAGAGGAATGTAAACGGCGCACTGTTGTCTGGTTTTACATTACAGATTATTTGCAGTATCTAGCTTTGATTACAGTTTAGCTTTTTAGATTTTTATCACAGAAATGGATTTCAAAGAATCCTAGCATACACATGATGGTAGAGAAGCTTGTAAAAACAAACTCAGGGGCTTCCAGAAATCTAAAAAAAAAAAGAAGAAGAAGAAAAAGTCAAAACAGAAACACTGGACAATGTTGAGAACCCCCTGGGATTCCTGTCTCTGGGTTTTTGTTCTGTCCTGCAATATCTCTTGGTGTCCTGCAAAGAGAACACTCACTCCATGTGGTGCACTGTGGATTCTGAGACCGGAAGGAACGTGATAGAAAAGTCAGAGCTGGACCCACCAGCTCACAACTGGGTAGCTCAGGCTTGTTCTGCAAGTGGGGAT
The DNA here is from genome assembly GCA_004026705.1 of Nesogale talazaci. NCBI lineage: Eukaryota > Metazoa > Chordata > Mammalia > Afrosoricida > Tenrecidae > Nesogale > Nesogale talazaci. The sequence goes on along the minus strand of PVJH01009035.1, from coordinate 43,668 downwards.
GGTGGGGAGGCTGATCACAGACCACTGCTGCAGAGTGAGGTTCATCTCACAGGAGAATATGCTTCCTGGGCTGTTCAGTGGCTGACTTCCCAGACGTCCATCAGGTCTTTCTTCTTGTGCACACCTGGGCAGACTTGCACCTTTGACCCTGTTGTGAAGCAATGAGTCCCTTGACCATATGCACTCCCCAGGGACCCCACCACAATGGACAAAAACTCATTGTCCTTTCATCCAGAGAAGTCTGAGTTATTAATCATGGGACACAGGGTCTGGGGAAACCACTCTCCCAAGATGTGAGTGCACTGCAGACTGTGGACATCCAAAACAGCTAGGGGAGAGGTAAGCAGTCATGGAAGTATAAGGGTAAGTCAAAAGCTCTTGTTTGGAAATCATAGACGCTCTCATTCAACAAAAGCATCAAAGCAAGAAGCAGTTGTTTCTGGATATAGCCTTTTGGATCTACACGGTACTGTAGTTGGCGAGCCCATCAGGCAGACCCTTACCTGAATAACTCTGTGCTCTTTGATTCATACCACATCAAAACAGCAGCTTAGAAATCCCCGAGGGACTCAAATCAGGTTCCTTTCAAAGGCTCTTTGAGTTGGGGGAACAAAGAAGATTTCCCAGGGCAAGGCCAGGCTGCGAGGTAGAGAGGGTGCGATTTTGCAAAGACGTTCTCCAAAGACAGCCCCTGCTTACTCTTGAAGAATGAGTGCACACGTGGTTGCAATGGGAAAAAAATATTTCTAGGAGCAAATTTTCTAGCCCGTTGCTCAGAAGTGCAATAGTGAATCTTTCTAAAACTTGTTCTTATTAAGTCCCTGCGATTAACTCATCAAGGTTATCCCTTTAGAATTTCCCAAAACCATCCCCATGACATTCTGAGCTGACTTCTCAACCTTGGGTTTCACTGGTCCAGCAGATCCCTGCAGAAGCCACTGTTTAGACTGTGCTTTACTCCCTGGACCTGACTGGCTAATCCAGAATCACTCCCAGCTGGCTCTGTAAAACAGCCTTCGCTAGTTTGGTTCTCAAACGATCAGCTCTTTAAGCTAGTTAATCCTGCAGACCTTTGGCACCCACTTAGTCAAAAGCTTGCTGGGACCATCACAATCATTTGCAATGAAAAATGCCAAACCACTTGGCACCCCAACTTCAATAAAGATTGCATCCACAGTCATCCTATGGTCTCCTCGACTTCTGGGCTCTTGCCTCACTGGCTCCATTGATCAGCGTGGACAGTCGTCCCTCTCTGGGTTCATTCTGTAAGTCTCCTTGAAACGCCGATCCATCCAAACACAGGGGCTGCATATGGGAGAGCATTCCCATCTCCTGTGGAAGGCTTCAAGACTTTGGGAAGTTATTCACTTGAGTTTTGTTTTAAATATGACATTGTTCTTGACCTCAAATATCCTCCCACCCCCCATGGCACATAATATCCACTGCCTCTTTTTCTTTTTTCATTGACAGCACTCTAAGGAGCCTAGGGCAGACATAGCCCCAACACAACTTGTCCTCAGCCAAGCACTGATTGCAGAGGCCTGGGGAAAGTAGCCGCTAACACTGTGAACTCCACGTCGGTGGTCAGAGGACCTGGGGAGAGCAGGTTTTCTTTCATCAGCTGGGTGGAGTGTGAACTCAAGATGGGTTTCTCCGCATGAGCAGGGTTCTGGCTATTTCCTGCCGTCTTCCCTCCTGGTCTCTGACTCACCCATGAAGGCACCTGTCCTGAGGATCCAGAGCCCCTGGATGTTGGGAACCATTAAAGCTCTCCACTGCTAATCAGAAGGTAAGCAATTTGAATTCATTCTGGAAGCTTCATCTACATGTGAATGGCGAGCTTTCAAAATCCTGTCTCCCTTGCTTTGAAACATCAGTGAGATAATGTATGGGGAAGCCAAACACAGCAGAAAGGTGGACACCTTTCAGAAAAGAAACTTCAAGTACTTTCCTTGAAGAGAGTGATTTTCAACAAGGGCTAAACCCTGTTAAAGGTGGGACAGATGGAAGGCGCCGTAAAGTGACCAGATTTTAAGTGGAACACCATTGGTGGGTGCTGATGGTGTTGTTCTTGATTAAAAATTTGGTCTATTCTGTCCGTGGGCTTGGCAGTTCAAATCCAGCAGCAGCGGCTCTCCGGAGCAGCGCTGGGTAGCTCCCATGACCACCAGAGGGTAGTGATGCCCAAAAATTAAAAAAAAAATTTTTTTTTAATGTGGTCTATATAGGGTTGAGCCCCAGTGGCATAGTGGTTGTGCGAGGGACTGCGGCCCACTGGGACAGAGGTTCAATTCCAGCAGTGGGGGTGGGCCTCCTACTCCCACCACCGGAGAGCAGTGATACCCTCCCCTCAAAAAAAAAATGTGGTCTATATGGAGCAACAAAAAGTTTCATAGAATGCAAAAATAGTATTGTAATATATTTTAATTGTAAAACTCTGCAGGACTTGGGAAAAATGTTAAAAAGCAGGATGTCTGGTCACCTTAGGGGAGGGGGGAGGGAGAGACAAGGTCAAGGTCAAGGCTAGCCTGCTGTGCTCTGTCTGGCTCTTCCTGGGCTCACTGTGCCCAGGACCCAGTACTGTCAGCCATGTGGGAATGGGTTGTTATATACTGCTGAGCTGATACTGACTGGAGGCGTCCCCCTGGACGAGCAGGCATAGCAGACCTCCTACAGTCAGGACTCAAGGCACGAAGGGGCCCATCTCCATCTGTCTTTCTAGAGGGGGTTGGATGGTCCACATTTCGGCCAGCTGTCACGTGCTTCACCATTGCAACACCGGTGACTGTGGGCACATCAAACATCATCCGTCAGTCAAAGCCTCAGTGCCCATAAAGCTCCCTGGTTCTTCACAGGGAGCTGTAGAGAATGCAGAGAAAGAGGCTCAGCTGCTCCTGAAAGCGAGCACGCCTTTGCCCAGTGACCTGCCTCCGCAGGGCTCCAAGTAGCCTTTCCACAAAGAGAGAAAGCGTGGCCCACCCCGGTCCTCTCAGGATCTGGAGGGAAAGGGCCTCCATTTCCCGTGTAATCGTTCCGCACTGAAACACGCGTCCTTTGTGCCAAGGGCGGGGTTTCCTTCCCCGAAGGGCAGCACTCCCCTGTGTGTGTGTGGGGAGGGGGGGGAATGGATCAGCAGGCGCTTAGTGGTTTCACTTGAGGCGAACCTACAGGAAATAATTTAAGAAGATAATCAGGGGGATTGTTCCTGTCTAGCAATGAGGCCCCTGGGTCTTTGCAGATGACAGCATTTTCTTGTATTTGGAAATCAAGGCAGAAAAAAAAAAAAAGAGCTTCATCGCTGCTGTGTTAAGTCAGGGCCCTTGACTCGGCACAGAGTCCCTCGGGGAAGCACTCTACTTTAACTCCTCAGCCTCTCCTGGGACCCTCAAGACCCGCAGGCCTGTGTGGTTTCCCAGCATCCTCTAATTGCATGTGCTCAAGGGGCCTGCCTGAGCCTGTCCTCTCCTGCTCACCTGCTGATTTCTCCCCCTATTGTCAGTGGTGGGCTGCCGTTGGCTCCCCCTCACTCATGGCGACCTGGGCACAGCCGAGGGACCTGTGGCAGCCTCGTCCTGGACCATCCGCACAGTCACAGGGCAGAGGTCCATCGTGTGTTTTTGCTGTCCACCCATCTCTCTGATGGGCTCCCTCCCCCTCCTTGGCCCTGTACTTCAGCAGACAGACTCTGTTTTCCCAGCATGTGCCTCCTCCTGACGACATGCTCGATGTGAGTGACGGGATCAAGGCCCTGTTGAAGCCTGTAAGGCAGGACTGCTCAATACATGGACCTCAGTCTACTAGCTGATCACAAATGTAGTGTGGGTCAATCGCATGGCATTACACAAACAGACATAAGCCTATTACAATTAAGTGATAGGATTGATAATAAGCTTACTTCTATTTGTTTAATGCCATGCAATCTACCCACACGACATTTGCCATCAACTGGTAGATTTAGATTGACGTATGGAGCAACCCTACTGTAAGGGTTTCATTGGCGGAATTTCAGAAGTAGCTATCCAAGCCTCTCTTCCTAGTTTGTCTCAGTCAGGACACTCCATTGTAACCTGTCCAGCTTGGGGCACCAGAGGATTTTAAACAGGGCTCGCATAGTTTCCAGTATCAATGCAACACACACCAGCTTGTGCAATGAAGTCGCCTTCCATTAGGCGTGGCTAATTTTTCGGAGTGTGATATGGTTGCAGCTAAAATGGCAAGTTCACTTCCATGAGGGGAAGGTAATTACTTTGTATGGTACCTCCTCCCTCAAAACAAGGTTCCCTTGAAAACTATCATAAGCAAACCAAGAAAAGGACTAGTTTTGAAGGAAGCATTCAAGCCTGATTTATAGGAACCTAGTTGTAGCAAACAAACTCCGTACCCACTAGACAAGAAGAAGAAAAGCAATGCAGCATCGAGAGGAGCCATACTCAATCTCTTCACTTAACAGGCCCCCTGATTTGGGAATGAGTAGTGAAGTCAAGGAGCAATGAGGGACTAGAATCTTTGAGGGAAATAATCTAGGGTTCTTGGCCAATGCCTTCACTTTCCAGATGAGGAAGCTGAGGCTGAAGAGGTTGTATCCTACCCAAGAGGCCAGTGGTGGTCTTCCCTGAAGAGAACTAGGATCCATCCACCCACCCAATGCAATTCAAGGGCAGCCTCCATCTCTATGCCAACGGAGGCCCTGTGAGCTAACTTCTGACATTAGTCCCTGGAAACCCAGAGCGTCACAATGGTCAGATGGCCAGGTGTGGACATGGTGTAGAAGGGGGCAGCACTGTGTTCTATCCTACATGGGGTGGCCAGGAATTGCAAGGAGCTGACCGGACAGTTGTGAACAATGATGACAACGTGCCCACAATCAATGACAAAAGATGGCCATGACCCAAGTCTCCAGAGTTCATTGTGCAGTGGGGTCTCCTGCTCCCTCCAAGCATGCTGGGCTGGCACCAGGCCAGGAGAAGGTCCTACTAGGATTAGAATCAAGGATCCTTCAATCTGCTATACCCAAGAGCATCCTCTGGACAAGACACCAAGACCTCTTTGAAGCAGCTTTCATCACCCCCAGGACTCCTGTGAAAGCAGCATAATGACATTAGTCTGGAGGAGAAGCCCTCTTGCTTCATTCTCACGAGTTCCACTTTCTAGTCCCTGGCTGCAATCCTATCTCTGATCAGTCTCCAGTAAACAGAAGAGAGAGCCTGCTCCAGACCATCACAGATGAAGTGTCACTCACCCAGGGCTGCATCTTTTCCTCTTGCTTTGAAATGCATCTTCCTTCCCAGCAGGACTCTGTGTCCCAGGAGAGGAATTGTGAAGGGGAGGAGGCTGCTTTTGCCACAAACAGAAACCCAGCTGCTCCCTTTTTCGGGGTGTGTGTGTGTGTGTGTGTGTGTGTGTGTGTGTGTTGGGGTGGGCTGGAGGGCTGTTAGGCAGGCTGGAAGAATTCAAGCAGCACTTAGTTTGAGAGTGTTTTTGTCATCTCGATGGCTATATCTTTGCAGCCTGTTGGTCCCAGAGGGAAGGCAGCATTCTCAGGAGGAGAGCCAAAGAGCGACCATTGAAGGCAAGAAAGATTTGTCCCCCAAGAGGCAGGGCTGCTGTATGCTGCGGTCACATGGAGGCACCACTTCCTCAAGTCTATATCATGACCTAGGTGGCCCTCAGCTCTGAAACACCTACTCCAGGTCATTGTGAAGACTGGTGGTCAGAGACTAACCCCACGTGACAGGGAAGAACTGACCCACAGGGTCTCCTCTACATTATCGCCTTTATGGAAACAGCTTTCTAGGCCGTGCTCCCCCAGGGCTTCTGGGTAGCTTCAAACTGCCAACCTTTCCATCAGCAGCTGAGTAACACCAGGATTCCTTGGGCACAAGCTAGAACCTCAAGAGGTTCCCTAGTTTGGAAGCTGGAGCATCAACTCATCTGCTTCTTAATGTCAGTTGAAAGATGATATACAGTTATTAGAGGGAGCCGGAATGAGGGATACTCTTCTTGGGGATCTGTCCCTGAGTGCTGCTGTCACCCAGTCTCACAGGCTGAGTGGCTCTTAAGGACAGCGTTCCTACAGTTCCCATGAGGGAGAATTGGTTCCACGTCTCTCTCCATGCTTCTGCCAATCCAAACTAGCCAGCCAGCGTCGGTGTTGCTTGGCCATTTCCAGCCTCATCTCCATCTTCATAAGGCCACCTTCCCTTTGCATAGCTGTGCCTCTCCTCTTTAATAAGAACACTTCTCAAATGGAACTAAGTCCCTCTCACCACTCTCTCCTCAAGTTCACTGATATCATCTTGCAAGATTCTATTTCCAGACAATGTCACATCCAGAGGCCTGAGAGCTTCCACCTAGCTTTCAAAAAGATGCAATCTAACTCCTTAACAGGATGATGCTAAGTCCCCATCCACTGATATTGTGGGTGAAAGCAATTACTCTTTGCTGGACCTGGTTAAGTGGCAGGTTAAACCCCTTTCTACAGAGAACTGACTTCTAATGATCTCATGACTTAACCTCGTCTGAAGATCCAGTTTCTTGAAGGCTTTGCGGTTGTCTTCAGAGGGTGGAAGAAGTGTTCACTGCTATTGTGTCCACACTACCAAACCTGGAGAGAAGATACTTATAGGCAGTTTAGCTGCAAGACAGGAAGTCGCAGTGGAGGTCAGCGAGGCTTCCTTGCAAAGAGACTTCCAAAGCTCATCTGGATGAACTCTCACTGTGGCAGCCATGTGCTCGTGTGTCAATTTCATGATTGGGAGCCTAGGAGGAGAGTCTAGCCTGTCAATGTAGAAATAGCCAATGAGGTCTCTGTGTGGGCATGGCTTTCTCGTGAGAATTCTGGGAAATCTCACAGGATTTCCCAATTGGAGAAGAGACTGAGTCTCTACTGATAAGATGAGATAACAGCATGCTGATCTATCCTGACTCCTGGAGAATGGAGAAGCCGGAGGAGAGGCCAGATGGGCTTGCCCTGATGGAGCCAAAACTCTGGGGCCAGAGAAGTCATGTGGAGATGCCTCCCAGTGCTGAGATGCTTTGGAGGCTCTGGGGAGACACCTGTCAGCGCCGAGATGCTTCTACTGCCACCAGACACACAAGACTCTGCACCCACTGGCTTGTGATTGTCCTGGTGTCGTTGCATGTGCTTCATAAGTCAGAAGGAGACTTTATAGAGTAGGATAGACTGTATGAGACATATGAGCTAATATCAGACTTATGACCATGGACTGGACTGGGTTGGGATGCTTTCTTAATGTTCCATTCCTCTTGTATATAAACCTTTCCCTTATAGCCAGATGTGTGTCTATGCATTTGTTTCTCTAATCTACCCGGACTAACATTCACTTTCAATATGTCTAGTTAGTGGCCTGCATACCTCCTACAAGTGCCATGGACTTTGCAAAGAACAGCTAGACCTGTCTTAAATCAATAGAGCCAGAATGCTCCTTCTAGGCAAGCAAGCATGGTGAGACTTTGTCACCATCATGTCCTTGGGACCTCTCATCAGAAGAGACCAGCCTCTGGAAAAAGGCATCATGCTGGGCAAAGGAGGGGAAGACCCTGGATATGATGGATGGACACAGTGGCCGCCCCAATGGGTTCAAACACAGCAAGAGTGAGGATGACGCAGGGCCAGGCGGTGTTCCCTGCTGTCCGATGTAGGGTCGTGATGAGTTGGAACACCTAATCATAATTGGGACTCTGAGCTCCACTTGATGCCTCTAGGGCAGGGTTCTCAACCTTCCCCATATCCCTTTCTCACGGTTCCTCATGTGGTGGTGAGCCCCCAACCATAAAATTATTGTTGCGGCTACCTCATCCTGTCACTTTGCTACTGTTATGAATCGGGTGACCCCTGTGAAAGAGTCATTCAATGTCCCCAAAGGGGTTGTGACCCACAGGTTGAGAGCTGCTGCTCAATGATAAGGATGCTGCCAGAAAAGCAAACAATTAACAAAAATAGGCGTTGAAACGAGTTAACAATGGGAAAAGGAGCCCATAATTCTTTTTATTAAATCATTTCATTGGGGTTCATACAACTCATCACAATTCATCCATCCATCCATTGTAGGCTAAGCACATTTGTACATTTGTTGCCATCATCATTCTCAAAACCTTTTCTTTCTACATAAGCCCTTGGTATCAGTTTCTCATTTTCCCCTCCTTCCTTGCTGCCCCCTCCCTCATGAAAACTCCATAATTTATGAATTATTGTTGTTTTGTCTTATTGTACACTGTCCGATGTCTTTCCTCGGCCACTTCCCTGTTGCCTGTACCCCAGGGAGGAGGTTATATGTACATCCTTGTAATTGGTTCATAGTTCTTGACCATCATATCACAGCTTGAGGAATCGTATTTTTCTCTGTAGAACAAGTTTTCTTACTGTGTATTGGACATAAGAAATCTGTTCCTTGAGGGAGGGTATTTCCTTTGTTGCAACTTATGCATGTGTTCTGTAGGTACTCATGACGTGGTGGGAAGCATCGGTGGCTGATGGCTAGATGATTAACCAAATGGCTGCCAGTTTGATCCCACCCAGAGCATTTGAAAAGACAGACCTAGTGATCGGCTTCCAAGATGCCACAGCCTGGAACACCCGTGGAGCACAGTTCCCCCCTGAAATATGTGGGTTCCCCAGGAGTGGGAATGCACTCACAGACCGATGGTTTGCCTTTGAGTTTCTTATGGTCATGACCTGGGCATCACTCCCCATGAGCAGGTAGCCCAGCACGCACAGTGACAGCCCAGAGGGCACGGTTTGCCTCCGTGTCCCACTGGTAGCTGTCAGCACTGCCGCGACTTACTTTACTGGCCTAGAGATTTGTTGATTTTCATCTGTGTGTGCATGTCATTCAGAATTTGCCTGATGTTTAGCTTAGTTTCTTTTTGTCCCCGGCTTTGATAAATGTGTTTATTATTTTTAGGTTGCAAAAGCAAAATAAGCCGACAAAGACATCTTTGTTGTTGAAACAGCAGCCGAAAATAAACAACTTTGTCATTGGGAACTTGAAACTCTAGCTTCTAACGATTCCTTCCTCCCCTCCCTCATACATCTGTCCCTGTCCACTATATTCCCTCCCCCTTAGAGAAGATTTGCATGCAATGGATGCAAAAGTAGTAGAATGAGGTGTGTTTTAGGGACACAATGACCCCAACAGATGGCTAGTCTGCTCTGGAGTCTGATGATGTTGAGAGATTTTGAGGCCGGGTTGCTGTGAGTGGGAATCTGCTCTGTGGCAGTGAGCGAGGTCACACTGCTGACCTCCCAGAGCCGGTCTGGCATGTGAATGACATCCCTGCTTCTCTGGGAGGCTGAAACCAGGCTCTAAAGTCAACATTGGAGGGAGTTAGGTTTCCCATTTGCATGAACACGAGTTTTCTCATAAGGAAGGGTCTGCCTTAGACAGGACTGATGTGCTTATTAATGAGAGAATTCTAGCAGGAAGTGGATGACCTTCTCTTGAGAAGGTTAGAAAGGGGGTTTCTTTTCAGTGCTGTGGTCTGCTACTCTGTTAGGGGTTTCTAGAGCGTCGGGTTGTACGCAATGAGGGGGGGGGGGTGCAGAGGCGTATTGGCACATGAGGAAACAAGGATGCGCCTTGGGCCAGATGCAGGCAACCCAGGAACTATGTCAGGGCAGAGGCTCCACAACCACCTGCCTGTGTGGTCACTTTCTCCAAGGGAGACTTCTCTAGACCTGCAGAAACCGCTGAGAGCCAAACACCCACACTTCTTTCTCTGCCCAGGCTTGATATCTTCATCCTTTACTGGTTGCCCGTGAGTTGATTCTAACTCATGGCCACCCCATAGATGTCAGGGAATAGCGGTGTCCCCATTGGGTCCCCAATAACGGGTTTTTTTTTTAAGAAGTAGATTGCCAAACATTTCTTCCAAGGTGCCTTTGGGTTCAGGCTTTAAGTATCTTCTCTACCTGGGTTCTCATGAGATGTTCTGGTCTTGTGGGGGCAAACCGCATCTGGAACCCCTAATGAAGCCACGTGTTAAGGAACACTTCCTTGAGGTCCTGATCCCTCGGACTGAGCCCTGGCTAACTCTCATACAAAGTTCAGGTGTGCAAATCACGCAAAACATCCCAGGCTGTCTGGTAGTGCGAAAGGAAGTTGCACGACCTTTGGGTTTGTCAAACTCAAACCACATGAAGGCAGATGGCCCGCCTCCTTGGTTTTCCAAAGCCCACTGTGCTCCAGGGGACGACTCATCCACAGGCCTCCTACTAATTTACCCTTCATTCATCAAAACATTTCTTCTTAAGAGCTTTTTGATGTCTAAGGAGCCTGCTGAGACTTTTAAGGTCTTTTCTACTTCGTACCATGAAATTGTGTGCTCCCAGCATTTCATGGCACTGGGAGCCAGAAAACCTGTGCTTCTAACCCTAGAGCTTTGAGAGTAGCCTTGCAAACAGTTCCCCACCCTATTTGTCTTTTCATCACTCTTTGGATCCTTCCTTTATGGATGGTTCTAGTGTCCATTCCATCAGAAATCCCGCCGCAGTGCCACTCATCCATTCACTCATTTGACAGGTGCTTAAAGAGCGCACCTACTGTGTACCACATATTGTCTTTGTGCCAGCTGGTGACATAGACAGATCTTGGATTATAAAATCCAAATCTCCATGGGGAAGATGACTGTACTGATAGGCCATTACAAAATGAGTGGTAAGGTTACCGACTACACCAATCTCTGAAATCAAACTCACTGTCATGAAGCTGAATCTGACACGTGGCAACCCAGGGGAACACAGAATGGCCTCCTCAGTTTCTGAGACTTTAAATCTTTGAGGAGACAGAGAGTCACCCTTATCTTTTTCCTGAGGCACATCTTGTGGGTACGAATCACTGACCTTGTGGTTAGTGATTCAGTAAGGAGGCTGCTGTGGCCATCCAGCGCAGGATATTATAGGAGAATGAAAGATCACCCAACCCAGACGCAGTAGAAGAGAGATATTAAGAAAGACTTCATTATGTTGACCAGATCTTTAACATCTTTTCCACCTATTGGTTATAATATTTTATAAGAAAAGGGAAGGGCAGAGGGAAGAAACAGAGGAACATGAAAACGGTCAACAGGTCACGGTCTGACTTGGGTTCTTGAAAGCAGGACTATTTGGGATTCTCAATTCCAACAAAGCTATAAGGTGTATTGATTTGGCTAAAAGTCACAAGTTTGGATTCTCTCTGACTATGAACCAGGGATGTGAATAATTTTGTGAATATGAAGGAAGCCCTGGAAAGTGGATTGTTTCAGGAGCAGTTAGGTTAAACTTCAGCATCCTATCATTTGATCTTCCTTGGGATCCATTTAAATTTGTTCTGGTTTTTAATATTTTCTGCTGCTTTATTGGAGTTTTTATCTGTTTTACTTTGTTATTATTGTTAGCTATTGTTTGGTTTTCTGTATAGAAAATCCAGGATAGGTAAATCCAAAGAGACAGTAACTGTATTAATGGTTAAAGGGGAGATTGGGGGGAAATGGGAAGTTAATCACAGAGAGTTCAAGAATGAAGACAATGTTCCAAAACTGGTTGTGGTGATCATTGTACCACCCTTCTTAACTTGAATGAATTATTATTGAATTGTATGATATGTAAATTATGTGCTAATTAATCTGTTAAAAAAACTCACAAGCTTTATCTTCAGCCTCCAACTTGGTCTAGCAGCTGATATCCTGATCATGGGTTTGATTCTACAAGAGCATCCTTGAGACTTGAGGACTAAGAAGACAAGTGGGTTTCACATGCCGGTTTATTTTATGTATAACTCAAGGATGATTTTCTCTCCTCACTTCCTTGAATTGCAAATGATGATATTCGATGCAACATTTTGCTCCCATTTTCAGTGATCTAGCTCAACAGTAAAGAGAATTTTTTCTTCATATCTTTTCATGGTTTTTTTGATGTTAAAAATAATGTCTCTATGATAGGAAATTCCATTCATTGAATGAAAGTCCAAGTCACCCATAACATTCCCCACTACCCACCTATCAAATTGTCATTGCTGTGGTGACTATGGTATTGCTATGGTGCTGGAAGGGAGGCCACTGGAATTTCAGATACCAGTAGGGTCACTCACATGGACAGGTTTAAGTAGCACTTCTAGACTAAAACAGACTAGAAAGAAAGGTCTGATGATTGACATCTAAAAGTCAGTCAATGAAGCACCAATGAATCGCTGAATATCGTCTGAAACTTATACACACTTAGAATACCTCAGAAGGGACCAGTTGTTGGAGTGTATCATGCTGTGTAGGTAGCGTGTAAGTTAAGGCTGAATGAAGAGGAAATCCTTGATAGGGTGGGTTGACACAGTGGCCACCTCAAGGGACTCAAGCATAGCAATCATCATGAAGAAGACGAAGGACCAGACCAGGTTTCAGTTTGTTCCACAAGCATCAGATTAAACACTGTGGCAACTACAGCAGGACAGGATCAGAAGTGGAAAATTTTAAAAGAATTTTGTTTGCTGGAAAACTTTCTATGAGACCAAATTTAGTGGGTTTGTTCATAAGGCAGAAAATGATTGGCAAATCTGTCCATTTGAATTTGCATCTCAAAAGCCTCTGCAGGTCACAGGTTAGTTAACATGTGAAGGCTTCTTTAACATTTCATTCAGGCTTTAGCCAAGGTTTGCAAGCCTATTCATCGACGACTAGAGCTTACCTATATTACTTAACATTTTTAGACCCTGAACTCTGTCACAAAATGTTACACAATGAAAATACTCTCTATTCCAGTAGTAATGAAACCATTGTCTTTAAAGGGGGTTAAATAAACTTATACCATGTCTTGTTTATCACAATGATCAGTTCAAGAGAAAGTTCATTATCATGGAGAACATGTAGCCAGTAGAAGTGAAGTTGAAGAAGGCAGGCAGGGGATGGGTGGCGCCAATGATGTCTCAGTGGTCCAACTGGTAACTTGGGTTTGATGCTCTATCTGCAACCTTTAACCCTTGTGTGTTGATATACTCCCCTTTGATCTGATGTTCTTTATGCAGACACAGAGTGGAATATGGACATTGTAAATCTCTTGTAATGAGCCTACAGAAGATTTCCAACTAATGACGCTGCTTGCTCACTTTGTACCTTCAGTACCCAGAGTCAAAGAGTATCAAATTAACCAGGAGTTCCTTCATACAAGTATGGGCCCACAGGCCTGTGGTGTAAGGTGGCCCTATTTACACCTTCTGGGGCCCCTTCTCAAAAAGTGGCAGGGGAATAATAATAAAGAGAGAAATGGAATTCAGGTCTGTGTGATCTTCAGTATGTTTTACAACTTCTCTGAGTCCTAGCTCCTTGTAAAATGGATATAATAATAAGATTGCAAAATATCTTGCCATCCTTCACTTTACATCTACATGCTGTGCATATGACTTTTCTGTTCATTCCATCAAATGAAGTTTATTTCCCACTCCTTTAATCTAGAAGGAGTAGTGTTGTGGCTTGCTTTAATCAACAAAATGTAACAGAAGTGACAGAGTGCCAATTCTGAGCCTAGGTCTTGAAAAGATTGGTTGTTTCCACTCTCACTCAGAACCCTCCCCAACTGTCATGTGAACAAGTCCAGCCGAGTTTGTTCAAGAATGAGAGATCACATGAAGCAGAGGTTAACCAGACATTTGAGGCCAGCCTACATCAGTCAGTCTCACCAAATAGCAACTGCCTAGAGGTACATGAATGAGCCGATTTAAGAACAGAGGAACCACCCAGCTAAGTCTAGTTCAAATTACTGAGCAGCAAGATTGAGAGCTAGAAAAATGGTTACTAATGATGGTAGTTTGATATTCACTAAATTCTAATTAAACACTCCTTCAAATAAGGCTGTTAAGAGTATTAAAAGAGTTATATTTATAACTGTTCTCAACACAATGTAAACTCAGTTTTTTTAACGATCATTATTAAAGTATTAAGGCTTATTAACAACTGTGATATGTAGATAGCACAACCTTGCTTGCTAAACTTGAGGAGGATTTCAAAACTTGCTGATGAAAAACAAGGACTGGAGCCTTCAGTCTGGGCTCCAACTGGATGTACAGAAAACAAGAATTCCCACAACTGGACTAACAGTTCTCATCATGGTAAATGGAGAAAATATTGAGGTGGCCAAGGAGTTCATCTTGCTTGGAGTCACAATCAATGCTCATGGAAGCAAGACTCAGGAAATCCAATGATACATTGTATACATGTACCTTGATACATTTCAAGGATACAGCCCTTGAAAGGTAGAAGAGCAAGGCTGTCACCCTGAAGACCAAGATGCTGTTGACATACTCCCTGATAGTGTCAACGACCTCATAAGCATGTGAAAGTTGGACATTGATTGACTAAGTAAGACCAGAGAAGAATTGCTGCATTTGAATGACAGTGCTGGGATAGAATAGTAAAAGTACTATTGACTTTCAGAAGAACAAACAGGTCCATCTGGAAAGAAATATGCCCGACAATTCCTTAAGTGCAGGGATGATGCAACTTCATCTTGTGTGCTTCAGACATGTTTTCCCTGGACACCAGTCCCTTGGAAGTAGTTAATCATGCGTGGTACAGTAGGAGGGCTCCATCAAAGAGATCGATTGATACAATGGCTGCAACAATGAACTCAAACATGACAACTGTGATGAGGATGGTGCATAATTAGGAAGTGTTTCCCTTGTTGTACATGGGCTCGTTATGAATTGGAACTAATGGGATGGCACCTAACAGTAAGAAAAGTATGTAATCTTTCTGAGAAGAAGCAAAAGGATAGCCTGAAAAATTGGCCAGAGTAAGAGATGTTGGCTTACTCAAATCCACCAGTGAGTGTGAGATTAGTAGATGTGCCTTTGTTGATGCTTTTGTTACAGGAACCCCGCTTGCATCATGGCTGTGTGTTGGGCTGCAATCCCTGGGGTCAGCTGTTCAAAACCAGTTGCTCTTTGGAAGAAAGACAGGGCTTTTTACACCCCTTAACAGCAGTAGTCTTGGAAGCGCACAGGGGAGGTTCTTTCCTCTTCTGTAGGATCACTGCGAGTCAGTGGCAGCGAGATGTTTTCATGATCTGCCTGCCCTGTTGTATAAGTACCGCGCGCTACCCGACTGCACCACTGGAGCTTCAAGATGCTTTTTTTGTGACATAAATCTTACCCAGCTTATTGGGAGTCCTTACCATACAAACTAGAGTTTCTTTTGACTGACAAGGCTTTTAACCTTATCATTACTTACCAGGGAACTATTAATTGTTTAATTGTTTCTGCAAGTCTTCTTTTGATTTACTAAGGGGAAAAGTCCCTCTCTCCCCACCCACCTACCAAGTTGGAAGTGTTTAATGCTGAGATCAGACATGCCATCAGTGCACTCTACTTGTTTCTCTCTACGTGTGAGACATCAGCTGAGTCATCTAAAGGGAAGTTGAGTATAATTTCAGAATTGAAAAATTGTTCCTGTAGTAACAAGTTTTTAATAGGTATTTATATTTTGGTACAATTATTCATAACATCAGATTATAACAATTACTGTTTTATGAGCATATCTTCCCTAGAGCTTATTAGATGTGACTTGCATTATTGCCTATGAGAAATAAAAACTAGAGAATGAGAAAGTCAGCTCAATAGATTACAAAACTGGGACTGTCAGTTCACTGACAGTGGGAGACCAGAGACATTATCTCTGTTTACCTTTAGAAAGCACATACGATTACCAAGGACTGCTAAAATATATCTCATTTGCCAAATCCTTCATTGTAATTATCTCTGTCATCATCTGTTAGTACAGCAAACCTCACTTTATAAATAATAAAACCCTACAATTGCTCCGTAGTTTTCTGTTTGCAAAATATTTGTATACATCATCCCATTATTATTTTCATTTCCTGACTATCAAGAGAGGCAGATCAGATATAACAGATTCAATTGCATCCCCTAAAAATGTCTATTGATATCCTGACCCCCATACCAGTGAATGTAAACCTATTTAGAAACAAGATTTTCCATTCTATGTTCATGTGGTCCTATCAGTACACTAAGGCTACAAACAAAATCTCTCTGCCATCTAGTCAACTTTTATTTACAGTGACCCAACACGGTGGAACAGAACTGTCCCATTGAGTTTCCAAGGCTGTAAATCTTCATAGGAGCAGCAGACAGCCTCCTATGGGGCTGGCGGATTTGAACTGCTGACCTTGTGATTAGCAGTCCACTTCATAATCTGTATGGGATCAGGGCTTCTTAGAGCAGTGCACAGTGTGTTCTAAATCAAATCATTTCTGAGGGGTGGAAGGGTCAGCACAGATACAGAAGCAAGCAAGGAAGCAGACTATGGGGAGACAGACACTATGTGAGGATGATGGAGACAGACACTATGTGAGGATGATGGAGACAGACACTATGTGAGGATGATGGAGACAGACACTATGTGAGGATGATGGAGACAGACAAGTCAGTGCCCTGATTTTTTTACTTCTTGCCTGCTGCATTGCAAGAAATTATGTGTATGTTCTCTACAACACGCACTTGGGATACCTTGGTGATAGTGGCACTAAGAAACAAAGACCTCAGAAATACATGATTGTCTACATTTTTTTCCCCACAAGGCACAGGCCCCTCTCTCTGGGCGAACCCATTCCAGGGCACCCCACCCTTCACAAAGTAAAGCGAACTCTCCCCGGGGTTCCCGCCGGCTTCTCCAGGATCAGTTGCGTTAGGATTGTCTACCTTTTTCAGAGTGAGTAGACAATAGAATGGGTGCACAGATACCTCCATAGTAAATAACAGCACGGATTCAAACTCAGACCTTTTCAGCTCAGTTCTGGTTTTTTTCAGAAACATACATTCTAGCTCTCCATAATCTCACTGAATGACAAAATAGACAGAAGCACAGCTCCCTCATTCTTCCTGCCATCAATCTGATTTTGAAACACAGCGACCCTACAGGGAAAAGCAGAACTGACCCTGGGTACTTCTGAGAGAGAGAGAGAGAGAGAGAGAGAGAGAGAGAGAGAGAGAGAGAGAGAGAGCGAGCTGTGTGGGAGCAGAAAGCCTCCTCTTTCTTCTGTAGAGCAGTTGGTGGCTTCAAAGTGCTGACCTTGCAGCTAACATGCCAATGTGAAAGAGCACCTCAGTCTATTTAGCTATGACTCCTGATACTACTGGTTCATCACTATGGCAAGTTATTTAACCTCTCTGAATCTCATTTGTTAAATAAATAAATGAGGGTTAGCGATATTATACAACTCATGAATTTAATTAAATCCACTCATAAGATAGTCTGTGCAAAGTGTTCGGCACTGGAAGCATTTATTAAACATTAATGGAAATTATTAATGCCCTGTTATCAGTGCTTTGATCAGCCTGGTCATAGGTGGAGGTGGCTTGAGGCCCATGTGGGATCTCAGGGTCTTAGGCTTGGTTTTCCCCACCCTCTCAATCTGAGAGGCCACACAAGAATTGTGTTTGCTAATCTTTGTGGCATTTGGAATCAAAAAGCGGTCGGGGTCAATGCAGTTTACTATTGTTCCCATTCAAAGGCTATTGAGTTGTATAGCAGCCCATCAGAATTCATCTCAAAGATAGATAACATTGCTATGAGTCTCTGAAGCTGGCATTTCTCACGGAAGAGTACTGGGTAATTTCTGAGCCATGAAGCAGAAGTTTGATCAGAGAGTTTAAAGTTCCCTACAGGTGTGTGTGTGTGTGTGTGTATATCTTCTTCACTCCTTGCCTAGAAAAAAATAAAAAACAAACTCTCATGCCACAAGTAGATTATGACCCTGAACAATACTATAAACCAGAGTAAAACTGCCATCGAGGCTTTCCCAGGCTGTCATCTTAACAGAAGCAGATTCTGCTGAGGAACAGTGGAGGGGTTCTAGCTGCTCTCCTTCCAGCGAGTGAGCAGCCAAGTACTAATCACTGCGCATCGCCCAGCTCCTATTTTTGCCAAGGAAATTCAACTCATTCCCCAATCGGGCTCCTTCCGCCCGTCTTTAGGGTTTATTTTGACATCATCTTCTTCAGAAGTCTTGTAAAACATTGTCTCCCTTCCCCATTTTTCTCCCCTGACCCTCTGATCCCTCACCGTCATCTAAGTTCTCCCTCTTGACTTTATCACAATGACTTGCACATTCTTCTGCCCTGGCCGTCACTGCCTTATTACAATGGTCTCTTCTGGCATCTGTTTCCTCAACAGGACTGGGAGATTTGGGAGAGGAGAGGAGGGAGAGGGCAGCAATTATGTCCTATTCACATTCATATCCCTGTAGGAGCAAAGGAGGAGTCCTCGTAGCACAGTGGGAAATACATTGGGCTATTAACAGAAAGGTCAGAAGCTTCAATCTACCAGGTTCTCCACAGGAGAAAGACGAGGCTGTCTACTCCTATTAAAATTTAAGTCTGAGAAACCCACAAGGGCAGTTCTACTCTACTCCATAGGCTGGCTTGACTCAATGGCAGTGAGACCGTAAGGAGCAGAGTGGTTGGGGGTTTGAACCCATCTGAAGGGCCCGGGAAGAAAGGGCTGGTGATCTGGTCAGAAAAGTCACCGCCTTGAACTATGTATGGAGCACTGTACACACATGGTTTATTTTTCCACTTCATTGGGTCTTGTTGTTTGTGTGTTTGGTTAGAAAATTATCTAGAGGGAGTGTTCAGTAACTTGTCTTTGAGTGAATAATAAATTGAATCGGCAGGGCTGTTTTCTTGCCTGCACCAATTACTGACCGTTCCCTGTGAGCTGCAGATTTCAATGAATCACTTCCACTCTGTCCCTCTTCCTTATTCTCTTCCCATCTTTCTCCACCAGGAAAGTGTCTTGTGCATTTCAGATAGCTCCTGTGAGCCAGAGAGCATTTCTAATCGCCGTGTACGACAATTTGACTATGGTTTCTAAAGACTAAAACAATAGGTAAAGTGTGAGAGGAAGGTCTGAACAAATGCATGTTGGAAATAGTATGCATTGATATAATTTGTGTGCATCTACTCATTCAATAAATATACCCAAATTTCTACTTAGATAACGACTATTGGAATCCTGGTGGTGCAGTGTTAAGTACTCAGCTGCTACCAGAAAGATTGGCAGTTGGAATCCCTCAGTTGCTCCCTAGTAGAACAATACCGCAACCTGCTTCTTTAAAGAAAGATGACAGCCTTAGAATCCTCTGGGGCATCTCTTCTCTGTTCTGTCAGGACACTGTGCATGGGAGACAACTGAATGGCAGTGGATTTTTACACAGTGTGTGTACTGTGCATATACTTTATGCATTGACAGCTATATTTACTTATCAATCTTTCATCTGCATTCTAAAATTGATGGCTGTACCTTTCGGTGCTCAGGGAAAATACTACCTCATCAGTCCTACTACATCTTTTGTGATGGCAAGTGGCAAAGTCCCTCAACGCCCCCTTTGCTTATTTTCTCACCCACATGTCAGTTTGTCAAACACTGTGATGACTTGAACATTGCTGAAAGTGGTGGCATGAGAATTTCCAATGCCAACAGGAACACTCCAGATGTGCAGCTTCTAGTGAAACTTCCAAGCAAAGATAGATGACGAGGAAGAAAGGAGTGGCAGCCGACTTCTGAACAGTGCCCATGAATAGTCTGTCAATCAGGACGACTATGGTATTTTTCCAACCCAGGGCCAGAAGCTGGAGTTCCTCAATGGGGAGGCCCTGCACTGTGGCTTCAGCAGAGGGTGTGGCCATCTCAACATCTCCCAGGGATGGCCTGTGGTCGCTGTGCCTCAGACTTGATGGAAGACAGAGAAGAACAACAAAAGCTGGGGTCCTAAATCTTTAAATCCAAAAAGATGCTCGGGAGGATATGATGATTTTCTCCTCACAGGCGGGAGGCTAGAGGAAATCGTCACTCTGCTTCTCTCGTTGACCTCTAAGGACTTCACATTGGTGAGGCAGAGAACATGGGGCCGCTGAGTACTAAGAACTCGGTGGAGGTGGAGAGCTGCATCGACTCTGACCCGGTCATGTTCCAACAGCAGCCGATTGTGCTGCAAGCATCTCCCAGGAGGGTGCTGGGGCAGAGTGAACACTCTCTGTTTCTTTTTTTTTTTTTTTAATAACAGTTTTATTGACCTATCCTTCACATACCATACAACTTAATGGTTAAGCTGTATTAAAAGAGGCTGTGCCATCATCACCACAATTGATTTTAGAACAGTTTCTTTATTCATGTCCTTATGATTTGAGCTCATTGCATAAAGTTGAGGCACTGGAAAGAGAGAGGCTATAATTCACTTCAAAAAAAATACCCCGTTTTATATTCATTTCTGAGCACAGAGTGGTACAACATTAAGGCACTCCACTGCCAAGCCAATGGTCAGAGGTTCAAGGCCCTGACACCCCAGTGAGCACAATCTATTCGGTCAGACACCTGGTCGCAGGAGTCGGCTCGGACTTAAAGACAGCTGGGAGTGGAGGCTCTCTTCACCTATCAGTACTTCTTCACATAAAGACCCAAATGCACTGCCAACCTGAGTTAGACTCAAGGGCATAATCGACCAACACTTAGTCCACAATTGTTTAAAGTTTGTGCATACACGTTTGCCTTTCCCCACTGTGGAAGCTCCTCAGGTCACAGCTCTGAACTCCAAAATTCATTCGCTTGGCTACAAAACCACCGAACATGACAGTGGTTTGAGAGGCCTGTGAACTGTTTAAAGTTTCAATTCTCTGGACAGCTGAACATCTGACAGACATCCAGGAGGACAGAAGGATGCCCAGGCCCTTGACAGAATGGGGCTAAATGACACGTGAGTTCAGTTTCCCAAGTAATCTCCTTTCAAAGTCAAAGGTAAGTCAGGTAGTTGGCTATTACAAATATCAGTAATTCAGGAAAGGATCCTCTGCACCAGTGTTTCTCAACTTTCCTCATGCTGTGACTCAGTCAGACAGTTCCTCATGTGGTGGTGACGCCCCCCCAGCCATAAAATTATTTTCATTGTTATTTTATCACTGTCATGTTGCTGCTGTTATGAATCAGGCAACCCCCAAAGGAGTTCTGACCCACAGGCTGTGAACCGCTGGTTCTAAAGTCATCAAAAGAAAGCTGGTGAACAGAGCTAGGCCACACTGGGTTTCTAGGAGCAGTCAGATGGTCAACATCTGGAAGAGAGGTGACCACTATTTTATGAGCGTATGCCTTCTTTCTTCAAGACCCACCAAATTCTGATCACAAAGCAAGGTTCCCATAGTATCCAATCTTTCACATACTGACTTTCCCCAAAGCATAAAATATCACCTTATTTTACTAAGATAGCACTGGAGCTAGCTGCTCGGGTTTCCATACAGGCAATTAGAATACTAGCTGGGAGGTTTGGGACATGTTGCTAAACTCTCCCGATTAAAGTGTCAACATTCATAAAAGAGATAACATCTTCATAACTATCAGAAACAGGGTTAGGAGGTGGAACAAATGAAATCGGAAATACAAAGTTCTTGTCAGATCTTGTACAGGGTAAAACACTTAATAAAGACATTATTATGCACTCTCCTCAGAGCTCAACAATAACAACTCCAGTTACAGTGCAGGCAACAGAGATGTATTAAGCATCTACTTTGTACGAGATGAGGTGGCTGTTGAATGAACAGCAACAAAACCCACTGTCTCACTGAAGCATATATTTTAGCCAGCGTCTCCTATACAGTAGGGTCATTCTAAGTACCCTATGCACAAGAGCTTATCTAATTCTCAAAATAACTCTGACTGGGAGTTTTACCGACAAATTCCAGCTGCAAACGTGTTGCCTAGCAGCTTGGCTTCCTGGGATTTTCGAGGGCTTCTGAGAAGCATAAAGAAGGTGACGCAGTGGCTGAGCACCTGACTGCTGGCCCAAGGGATCAAATCCACCAGCTGCTTCACAGAAGGAAGGTGTGACAGTCTGCTTCGAAACCCTATGGGGTACTTTTCCTCTGTCCCCAGCATTGCTACAAATCATAACTAACTTGACAGCAATGATTTTGGTCTGGGTTTTAATTCTGAAAAATTAGCTGAGTTAATTTTAGTGTGTATGTGTGTGTGTGTGTGTGTGTGTGTGAGGGGAGTGGGGATCTGGTGGCATACTGAGCTGCTAACTCTGTGATCAATAGTTCAAAACGACCGGTCACTCATTGGGAGAAAGTTGAGGCTTTCTACCCCCATAAAGAGTTACTGTCTCTGAAACGCAAAGAGGAAATCTTACAGGCTTGCTGTGAGTCAGAATCAGCTCAATGACAGGGGACCAGGCCATGTGTCGATCTCTTGTAAACCATGTCAGTGGCATGTGACAATGACATAGTTTGCTTTAAGGACCTTGCGTGGTGCTATGGTTTAGGTGTTGGCTCAAATCCACCAACCACTCCATGGGTTGATATTCTAATCTTATAAAATTGTTTAGAGGCAAATAATATTTTCTGTTGCAACAGTTAAAGTTCATAAAAGTAATTGATAAAGTCCCTTCATCCTTAGAGAAATACTATTACATATGGTAGGGATGGGACAGAAGCAATGCAAGGAAAACTGAAGCATCAAGGAATAAATCTGTCCTTTTTCATGTAGATAGATTTCAAACCAGCTTGATTCATAGGATCCTGAAGGTCTACCAGAAATCACATCACCATGATTATATTGACTAGCAAAGAGAAAGGACTTGGACTCTAAAGGGGTACAACATTCTGCATTGTATCCTCACTCATAGTTCAAGCTTCCCCACACCTCTCCTTTGACTTCCTCTTTAGATAGGCCTGTGTGTTAGACAGGGTTCTCTAGAGAAACAAAATCAGGACACTAATAAGAAACAGTTACTAATCTGTAAATCAGTACAAATGGCTTGGTGCAATTCACTTCCGTGAGACAGCTAGTACACTGGCAGTCCTTCAAGTCTTGAGGGCCGCTGAGTAGTCCTCTGTAGAGCAATTCAGGCTATCCAGCCACAAGCAGCAAACAGCAAAGCAGGTCACCAACAGTCAACCAGATGACAGGGTCTGACAGTCCCCTGCTCAAGAGATGTATATTCCAGGAGTGTGTGAAGCAGAGTTTGAAGGAACCTCAACTCACAGTGACACAGTCCACGGAGTAGGTGTCTCAGGAATAGTATAGCTTGCAAACTGAGGCACAGGACAAACAAGGCAGCTGGCTTTGCAGCTCCAAAGATGCAAGAGCAAGAGAACCAGGGCGGGGCTTGCCGAGTCATTTATATTCCACTCTTCAATTGATCTTACGTGCCTTCTTTGGCCATGTTGGCACAGCAAACCTACCTAGCACAGCCTGTGTGATTCATTGTCAATGAGCCTGTGCTCAATTGGGTGATCCAGCCAACTCTGCTATGGCCAAGCATGGTTCACCAGGGAGATCTGTAAACCTGTCAGCAGACTGTCATCATTCTCTTCCATGATGTTCCAGATGTAAAGAGCTGTCTTTAGTGCTCACGATTGACGTGTTAATGGATGCTGCACATCTCCAGGGGGTTGCTAAGACCATCCCAATCAAGTACTTCCACAAAATCTCAAGACAAGATACCATACCTTTTGTTTGAAAATCTTTGAGCAGTTCCAGGAAAATGTAATCCGTATGTTTCTATTTTATATACTTACCTCCTTCAACTGCTGAGTACAAAAATTAGTATTATACAAAAAGTCTTGCAATCTTTCTTTACTTTTCATTAAGGGAAAAGGAAGTCATAGTCCTAAAAAAAGGAAAAGAAAAGAAAAAGCTTAAGTCTGGCTGGAGACTAAAGTCACAGATTTTTTTTAACTTTGCAGATATTATTGTCCTCTTCCTATGCAAAGAGGTGTGGATCATAACAAACTATGAATAAAACTGTGAAGAACATTTAATTATGTTCCTGTCAAACCTGTACATAGAAACAGGGAATATTAAATAATTTAAAATCAGGGAAGAGATACACCAAGGTTGTATCCCTTCACCCTACTTATTTCACGTGAACATTGAGCAAATACTCCAAGAAGTTGACTAAATGAAGAAAAGCATAACATCAGTTCTGGAAGCAGGCTCATTATTAACAACCTGAAATACACAGATGACACAAACTACATTGTTGAAAGCAAGGAGGACTTGAAACATCTATGAATGAGGATCAGAGGAGGCAGTCTTCAGTGTAAATTTCAGTTCCACATAAAGAAAACAAGACTCCTCACAACTGGACCAATAAGTAGCATCATGATATGTGGAGACAAGATGAAAGTGGTCAAGGATTTCATTTAACTTGGTTCCACAATCAATACTCATAGAAGAAGTTGTCATGAGATAAAAATAATTTGTATCAGACAGATATTCTGCAAAAGAACACTTTAAAGATTTGAAGAGCAAAGACATCATTTAGAGGACAAAGACACATCTGACCTAAGCATGGTATTTTTCAATCATCTGACCTCAATCATCTTACATGTATCTGAGAGCTGGACCCTGAATAAGGAAGACCAGAGTGATGTGGATGTATTTGAATTATGGCATTGGTAAAGAATACTGACTATCCTGGGCTGTCATGAATGGATTGCCAGAAGAACAAAAATACAATCTGCTTGGGAAGAAGTATAGCAGAATGCTCCTGAGAAGCCAGCATGGCAAGACCTCAGTTCATATACTTTGGACATGTTATCAGGCCGCACTAGTTCCTGGAAAAGGTTATATTTAATAAAATATGGGGTGAGAGGAAAAGAATGAGACCCTAAACAACATGGATTGACCCTGTGGTCACCACCATAGGTCCTCACTGCGCCACCATGAGGAAGATGGATAGCACGAGGCAGCGGGTCATTCTGGACCTGGGGTTGCTGGGAGTTCGAACTGATGCAGTGACCACTAACAGTGACAAGCCTCTAGATGTCATGAGTCAATATTTTAAAACACGTTCTCCAGTGTTTCTTTGTCCATTCACAATGAAAAACCAGAGCAAAAGGGAATACCTAAATCCATTGCTCTCCAGTCCACTTGGACTCATGACAACTCCATGACTTCTTTATGGTTTCCTTGGTTGTTATCTTCACGGAAGTGAATAGCTCAGTTTTGCTTCTATGGCGTATATGGTTTGAGTGGACTCAAACCCCTGATCTTTGGACTCGTATTGTTGTGATGGGGATTGTAAAGTTGATTCTGACTCATAGCAGACCCATATGGCAGAGCAGAACTTCCTCGTTGGGTTTGCTAGGCTGTAATCCTACTTGAGCAAATTGCCAGGCCTTTCTTCCACAGAGCACAAGTAAGTTCTAACCATCAACCTTTCAGTTAATGGCTGAGGTCTTCACCATTGTTCCACCAGGTCTCCTTTCTCGGTTAGGAGTCAAGCATAAATTGTTTGAGCCACCTGCTGCCTAGGGAATACCAGTGGGTTTCCAAAATCTAATTGTTTGGTGCCCTTCCAATAAGTCTGCTCCCCCCCACCCCACCCCAACCCCAAGTTAATTCAGTGGATGTTTGCTTCTTACAGATCAAATATCTTGACAAAACACCGGACTCCTAACTTGTGATCTGTAAAAGTAAGAGAAATCTTGCCGACAGTTAACGTGAGACAGTTCTGATGTCTTCCAGCTCTTTCATTATTTCTTTAGTTCTTAAATTGTGAATTGAGTGAAGGTTTGCAGAGCCGATCAGTTTTCCGCTTAACAGTTCACACACTTTTTTGTTTCACGTCATTGATTGCAATCCCCACAATGTAGCATAGCTTCTTTCACTTCCTCTCTGCACCTCCCATTTCCATTTCACCTTTTCTCCTAACTCTTTTGAACATTGTCCTTGGCCCAGTGCTGACCATTTGACTTCAAATTGTTGATTATTTTAAGGTGGGCATACCCCCTTGTGTTAATGTTCCCCTTTAGACTTGTCTATTGTGTATCTGAACATTGAGTCAAGGGATGAGTTCATTTCTAGACCTGTAGGGTGATTAAGGGCCATAGTTTCAAGGGTCCCATCAATGTCTATGCAATCAGTCAACCTAGTCTCTTATATGGTTTGGGGGATCTGTTCCACAGTTTTCTTCCAGTCTCTCCAGAATGTACTAAGGTGACCCCTTTCAGAGCAGTTAGTATGATAACTGCATATTTTCTTATTCTTAGGGCTTGGAGGCTGATGCTCACATGGTCCATTAGACCATGGGACTAATTGTGTCCATGCATTTTCAGTTTTCTTCACACTTCTTCAGGCACATCAACAGTTGTGGTGATTGTAGTGCAAAATGATTAAAGTAATTAGTTGATATCACTAAATTTACATCTAAAAATATAGCGTCAGCCTATGTTGTATTATAAAGTTTTGTAAGAATAAAATAAAAGGCTGATTAATAGCATAGTAACCTTCTACACGGCATCATTCTTCATATTAGAACATATTTCTTAGGACATTATAACATTTCCCCAAAAATGGAAGCAAAAATTCAAAACTGCTACAGCAGATGGGGAACTGTTGACCAGTAGGGTATTGTCTAATGGTTTTAAAGCGCATCGAAGATATTATCCTCAAAACCTTACCATGGTGGAGAATGCTGTCAGACCTTGCTTGGCTACAGCAGTCACAAAGTTGGCTGGCTCCTGAGTCTCTAGGAGGGAAATGATCCCACTCCCTGCACTTTCACATGGCCCGATTCCATTTCTTTGGATGTCCCCTAATCAGCCATGTCTAAGGTCTTCAGCCACATGCCAGCCGGAAACACGTGTCAAAGAAAGACAAGTTTCCTGCCAGTGTAGGCAAGCAACTACTCCCAGTCCAGTCGAGCCAGCAAGTTCACCTGAGGTGCAGTGCTCTGGTTGGCTCTAGCAACCTGCTGGGTCAGCCAGTTCACTTGGCTTGAACGTTTCCCACGTTGGCAGCAAATTTATGTACTGTCTGTTGGTGGGTGTGGAGACGGATGTGATATTTAGCCCATGGAGTCCACAAGTAAAGCACATTCGTGTTTTGCAGGCGAGAGGGAAATTTTTCTCATTAAAACAATTAAATGCTTCTCCATTCGAAGGAACGAAATGAAATGAGATTTTCTCCTTCTTATTGAGGGAGGGAAACAAAAAGATACCCACAGTCTAGACTTATCTGCCCAACCATGGTGACTGGAGAATTGGTCTCTGGTTTTAATGAACTATTTGCCCCCATCCCAATCGTATCTGATTTCAAAAGGGCAGAGATACTTTAAAAAGTATTCTTCTGCCTAGTGCATTCTGTGTAGTGTAAGACTGAGATTTCCTAAGGACACATAGTTTGGGGTCTTCTTCGTTGTTGTTTTGTTTTCTTTGAGGAAGACACTGGCAGTTTCAGGGCCCTTTTAGACTAAAGTGGACCAGAATTTTAAAAAACCTTTTGATCTCCTTCCAATCACAGTGGTCTTACCCACAATCAATCATGAGTATGACATAAAACCAGGAATAGCTTTTTAAGAGTGCACATGGGGTTGTCATGAGTTGGGGCCAACTCAACGGCCGCCAACAGTAACAAAAACAACATCTCTGTCCCAGGAAGACATAGTACATATAGAGTCTAGCATATTTGAGGAAGCCAGGCTTTCTAAGTAGATCATTATTGTCATCTAGAGAACAGAGCTCACAGGCAGAGAGAATGAGGTCCAGAGCAAGACTTGGTCTCCTTTCATTCTGAACATCCATTTATTTTTCATTCAACAAATATTTCTTGTATCTTCTGTGAGAGGGGAAGGGATTGGAGCAAAGAACCATGGGGGATTCCATGATGACTGAGACACTGATCTGGCTTCAAGAAATTTACTATTTATTCCAAGACAGACCACACTTTAGATAACAAACAGATCTTGATAAATTTTAGAAGACTGAAATTATACCAAATATTTTCTGTGACTACAATGGAATGAAACTAGAAATCACGACCTCAGCACCATCAAGTCAAGACCAACTCATAGAGATCTTCTAGAACAGGGTAGAACTAAATCAAGAAAGGGCAGCTACTATTGAAACTTCTGTGAGATCCCTGTCTGCAGTGATGGAGGTAGAAGAGATACCAGAGGGTATAGTCCAGAGACTATGTGACCGAACACAGTTGTTATGCCAAGGCCATAACCAGAGTAGAAAAGCACCACTCAGACCATGGAGATGGGCAATTCCGGAGTCTATGACAGAAGAAGTCAAGGGACCAGATGACTGGAAGACTGAGGATCAGAAGGTGATACGGTTGCTGGCTGAAAAGAGGCGCTCTGATGGACAAGAGACGCTATCTGCTTAGTGTTTTCTGGTCACGACTTGTGGTAATCTGAAAACTTCTCTAATAAACCCTCATAATTACGAGCACGATTGGTGAGTTCTGTGTGGCCATTGTGATACAGAGAACTAGTGTTGTGAGAGGGATGGTCGGTGCCTGAGTATTTGGTGGCTGTGGTAGTTACATAATCTGGTGTCAATTTGAGAGGATCATGAGTGAAGGTGTGGAGTCTGGCCTGTCAATCAAAATGTCACCAATGAGGCCTCTGTGTGGGCATGGTCTTCTCCTGAGAATTCTGGGAAGTCCTGATTTTCCTTCTGGGAGATGGGAGACTCTTCTCTCTCTCTCTCTCTCTCTCTCCCCCCCTCCCTCCCTCCCTCTCCTCACTTCCTGTGAGACAACCCTGAGGAGAAGTCACATGGACCTATTCTGCTTAGACCTGGGAACTGGAGGAGTCATATAGAGACCCTTGCCAGAGCTGAGGTGCTTCTACCACTACTGAGTTTACACCCACTGGTCTGTAATCTTCCTGTATTCGGTATCAGTGCATGTGTTTCGTGAGTCTGAAGAAGACTTCATAGATTGATATCAAATGTATGGGCTAATATCAGCCTTATGGACTTGATATGGACTGGGCTGGGATGTTTTCTCAATATTCAATTGCTCTTGTATATAACTCTGTTTCTTATTCACATGAGTCTCTTTAAATTTGTTTCTCTAGTCTACCCAGATGAACACAGGTAAAGAAAGATGGAGAGTGTGGTCACATCTTCCTCCTGCCTTGTGGCACTCAGCCTTGGGGTGATGTGGAGTTGGATTCTCCTTCCCCTTTGTCTTGCCAGAGTATGCCAGACACGGTCCCCATGCCATTTCCTTGATAGACTTGACTGCTTTGGTCCCTCTAGAGGACTACTATGATAGGATTCTAGATATGATGGAAAAATCTTAGGGGTTATGGTAGTTAGGTTGATTGTGCCAGGTAGGGCAATAGGAACTTGTGGGTAGAGATTAATCAAGCTGCAGCTTAATTGAAGGGCAACGAGATAAATGGCTCTGTAAGGTCTGCCCCCTCTCCCTTGCTCCCTGGTGATCAGACCAGTGTGCTGCTGCTTTTAGCTAGTTCTCTGCCTCAACCTGTGTGCTACACTACCTGTGGGGCAAGTCAACTTGTGGATTGTGTAGTGA
Organism: Nesogale talazaci; assembly: GCA_004026705.1. Taxonomy (NCBI): domain Eukaryota; kingdom Metazoa; phylum Chordata; class Mammalia; order Afrosoricida; family Tenrecidae; genus Nesogale; species Nesogale talazaci. The sequence continues at coordinate 14,337 of PVJH01009035.1, read as the reverse complement.
GAGCTTGGGGATCCTTGAAGATCTGTTTTGCCATGCTGCTGGTGAGAACAAGCTTGAACTTGAGACTGGTGGATCCTGTCACAGTGTTTGAGCTTGAGATCCCATCGGGCTCTTTCCATAAGCTCCCAAGCTACTGACTTTTGCTGACCTACCCTGATGCCTGCTGTCTGCTGCCTGTAGGCAGACACTGTCTGCCTTGCCTGAGGCAAGACTTTGCTTTCTGCTTCTTTGGCCTTGGACCTGGCAGCCCATGTGAGTTGAAGGACTTCCAGCATATTCACTGTTCCATGAAGTGAGTTGAACTGAGCCCTCTGCACTACTGTGTTGTAGTGATTTACTGTGATTAATTGTTATATTCCTTCTTGCTGTATAAATCTATCCATATATATATATATATATCCATAAGTGTCCTGGTTTTGTTTTCCTGCCTAACACGGGGCCACACAACCTACATATAATAACTCAAGAAGAAACAGAAAGTCTTAGTAGGCCCATAACTAATGAGGAGACTGGATCAGTGTTCAAATTTCCCAGCCCTCACTTAAAAAATATGCCCTGGAACAAATGGCTGAACTCTACCAAATTTTATAGAAGAGTTGGCATCAATTCTGTTTAAATCATTCCAAAACATAGAAGGAAGGAATACTCCCTAACCCAGTCTATGAAGTGAGCGCAAACCTAATATCGAAACAAGAGCAAGATACTGCAAGGGAAGAAAACCACAGGCAATAACCCTTATGGCCACAGATGTAAAAATTCTCTACAAAATACAAATGCACAGAATCCAACAGCATATTTAAAGAATCATCTACCATGACCAAATGGGATTTTTTCCAGGAATGCAGGGATAACTCCACATTAAAAAAAAAAATCAATCAATGTTGTTACCTCATCAATAGAACAACAACAAAAAGAATCACATAGTCATCTGTAAGAATGCCACAAATTTTTGATAAAATCCAAGACTTTCAACCAGATTGGGATGGAAATTTCACAAGATGATTAATTACATATACGAAAAATCAACCTCCAACATTATACTTAATGGAGAATGACTGGATTCTTTCTCCTTAAAATTGGAAGCAAGACAAAAATCCTTGCTCTCACCACCTTCTATTTAATGTTATATTGGAACTTCTAGCCAGAGCAATAAAAAAAAAAAAAAAGAAATCAAAGGTATCCAAATTAGGGTGTGAGGGGATTATCTCTATTTGTGATGGCATGGCCCTATATATTGAAAGTACCAAATAATCCACAAAACTTCCAGAGCTAAATATAGACATTTAGCAAAGTTTCAAGGTGCAAGGTCAATAAACAAAGATCAGTTTGATTCTGATACAGCAGCAAGGAGAAATCTGAAACAGAAATTAGAGAAATGGTTCCATGTACAACAGCATCTAAAACAGTGGTTCTCAACCTGCCTAATGCTGTGGCCCTTTAATACAGTTCCTCGTGTTATGGTGACCCCCCCCCCAACAATAAAATTATTTTTTGCTGCTTCATAACTATGACTATGCCACTGTTGTGAATTGTCATATAACTATCTGATAGCAGGATGTATTTTCAATGTTATAAATTGAACATAATTAAAGTATAGTGATTATTCAAAACAACAATATGTAATTATATTTTGTGAAATAGTTATTTCTAATTAAAAATAATGAAATTTTTGTCTTGAAGCATGGTGTAGCATGGGTCTTGACACTAGTACTCATATGTAGGCATGCTTGCATGTGAGAAGATCCACCTGGAGACGGATAGAGGAGTGGTGTCTTAGTTCCTAAGACCATGGGAAATATGTCACGACCTGTGAAAGGGTCATTGAACCCCCAAAGGAGTTGTGACCCACAGGTTGAGAACCACTGATCTAAAATATTAAAATATCAAACAGCAAATTTAATCATGGGTGTAAAGAATCTATATATTTAAAATGTTTTTTAAAAAACTGCTGAAAATGTTAAAGAAGATTGAAATATGTTCTGTTTGTAGGCTGAAAGATTTTATATTGTTTAAGATGTTGTGCTAACCACAGTAATCTCTCAATGTAATCCCATTAAAATTCCAACAGCTTTCTTTACAGAAATGAAAGGAGAAAAAAAAAACACTTTATATGGATGGTAAGAGGCACTCAATAGCTAAAACAATTTTGAAGGGGAAGGCCAAAGTAGGAAAACTCACATTCCCTATTTCAAAATATATTATGAAATTACAATAATTAAAACAGCCTGGCACTGGTATAATAATAGATACATAGACCAATCAGACAGAATTGCAAATTCAGAAATAAGTTAATATATCTATGGTGAAATGATTTTTGACAAGGGCGCTAATTCCATTAGATGGAAGAAGAAGAGACTCTTCAATTAATGGTGTAGAAAATTGAATTTCTACATGAAGAAACTGGAAGAATTTATGCCTTACACTATATACAAAAGAAAATTCAAAATGGATTAAGGTCTTAAATGTGAAAACTAAAACAATAAAATTATTAGAAGAATAGCAGAAACAAGACTGTCGGGCTTAACTTTTTAACAATGGATTATCTAATATACTAACAAAGGCACAAATAGCAAAAGACAAAGTAAATAAGTAGAATCTCATAAAAATTGAAGACTTTTGTTCATCAAAAGGCACTCTCCCCCCCCCCACCCAATTTGCTTAAGGAAATCTACTAGTTGGAGAAAACTTCAGGGGCCATATAGTCCATAAGAATTTAATTTTTAAAAGAATCTAAAAATAAAATGTAGAAAATTTGACAATAACAAAAATAACCATATTAGTCTGTGTTGACTAGAGAAACAAACCCAAAGACACTTATTTATATGTGTGTAAGAGAGAGTTTTATATCAAAGAGTAACATCCTGGCTGAGCTCAAATCAAGCCTATAAGTCTGGTATTTGACCACATGTCCAATACCAGTCTATAAATTTCTTTTCAGACTCATGCAGCACTTGTAATGATACTGAGCACAGGAAGATCACAGGCCTGTAGGTAGAACATCTTGTGGCTCCAGTGGCAGAGAAAGCATCTCAGCACTGGTATGGGTCTCCATGTGACTCTAGCTCCAGGGCTCTGACTCTGTAAACATAGTTCCAGAGTTTATCAACAGGAATGTGAAGCAGAGAAAGTGTCTGTCCCACCTCCAAGGAGGAAAACAGGCATTCCCAGAAACCTCAAGAGGAGGCCATGCCCATACCGAGGCCTCATTGGCTATCACCTGATTGATAGGCTAGGCTCCACCTCTTCACTCAAATTGACAGGAGATTATGTAACTGCCACAATAGCCTCATCCATAAATGGGTAAAGGACTTGAGTACACATCCTTTATCCTGGGAATTTTCAAATGGCCACCAAGTGTTTGAAATGATGCTCAATAGCATTAGCCATCAGGGAGATGCAACTCAAAACCACAAGGGGCTACCATTTCATCCCTATCACACCAGGATTCCTGATGATCAGCCCCATGGCTAAAGACAGCTGCTCGAACCTGTCTACTGATTTGCAGGAGAAAAGTGTCTATCCGCCTCTACAAAGATTTATAGCCTTGGAAACCCTATTATCTGTTCTACGTTGTCTTCTCAAGTCCCTGTAAGTCTCAGTAAGTTAGAATCTATTCCATGGCCCTTGGCTTAGGATGACTAAATGGAGCCCTGGTATTACCATAGTCAGCATGTTGGGCTGTGAGTGGAAAAGTCAGGGGTTGAAACCCACTGATGGGAAACAGATGTGGCAGTCTGCTTCTGAATGTATTACAACCTTGGCAACCCTGAGGAACAGGTATACTCCACACTATAGCATTGCTATGGGTAGACGTTAAATCGCTGGGAACTGTTTTTGTTTACATGGTTCTTTAAATACCCAGTGTTTTCATGGATGGAAAATAATGATTATTGGGGAGCATATGAAAAAATTCCAACCTTTATCTATCGCTAGTAGAAATACAAAATTGCTCAGCCATTGTAGAAAGCAATGTACCGATGAAAACAACAACTAAAACAAAGGACAAAACTACCATCAGTCACTCACTGCCATCAGGTTGATGTTGACTCCTCAGTGACCCAGAAATTCCACTTCTAGAAATATACCCAAGGGATTTGAAAAGGGGCCACTTAAAATAGACCTATGAGTATGTACACCAATGGTCATTGCAGGAGTATTTATAATAGTTCCAAAGTGGAAACACCCTAACTGTCCACCAATGAATACATAAATAAACAAAATGTGGTACCTACAGACAATGGTCAGAAAGAGAAATGAAGTCTTGAAGTATACCACAACATGCATAGGGCTTGACGATAATTTGCTGAGTGGGAGAAACCAATTACACGCAGAGAGACAGACTCACACAAACAAATAGTGTTTGGTCTATATGAAAAGGCAAGAGGAGGAATAGAGAAAGCCCAAAGTTTATTACTGGTTACCAAGGATGGGAGGGAAGGAAAACTGGTCTGCAATGGCTTATGTATCACTGAGTTTTCATTGATGGTGATGGAAAATTTTCATCCATGAAGGATAGGGTTTTCTAGCCAATTAATGACATTTATGTCAGAAAGTTGTACACCTATAAAAAAACTGAGTGGGTAAATATTGTGTCACAGAAGTATTTACAGCTACGGCAGCAAAAGGGGAGAAGCTGTAGAAACTGCTCATGTATGAATAAACACTTCATGGTAGTTGCTTTCTTGGCTCGGAAGTTTAAGGTTATAATTTCATGGGGCATCCCAGTTAAGCAGTATAATATATTTAATGTTTCTGTTCTATGTCTTAGTTCATTGTTTAGTGCCTCCGGGCCTTCAAAGCTTGCAAACAACCACCCCAGTACTCCAATTGGTCTCTATTCACCCAGAGGAACAGCGAAAGGAAAGTCAGGAATCAGAGCAAGTAAAAGGTGGCTAATTGTCTCCCTGGGTAACTGTCTCCTTTGCCATGAGACTTGAAGAACTGGATGTTGCCTACATACTGTTAGGAAACAATTTCATCAGTGATTCTATAGAGGAATCCTGATGAATACTTTAAATTCTCATAAACCCCCAACTTTCTGGAGCCACTGAGGTTGGACAAACTATTGTCTATAGATCATCTTTAAACTTTAAATCAAATGTATATCCAGAAACCTTCTTTAAACAATACTTAGCCCATTTAATAAAGAATGTATGAAAAAAAGAATGTATGATAAGAACATTGTGATGTTCATATAATTTGCTGTGTGAAATTTATCCTGTAACTCCAGGAGAGAAAATATGGACAAAGAACCTAATGTCACACAGAAAAAAGCCACAAGAAATTTACAGGTAAAATGGCAAGAAAGTCTAGAAAGAACAGAATGTAGTTCACTTAGTTGAGATAGGAAATAGCAAAAAGGAAGGGGATTTCAGGTGGCGCTGTGGGTGAGGCAACACTGCTCACCACAGGTCAGTGGTTCAAACACACCACTGTTCTGTTGGGAAAAGATGAGACTGATTGCTCCTGTAAAGATTTATAGCCCGGGCTGAGCCCCGGGTGGCGTAGTGGTTGTGCGCGGGACTGCGGCCCACTGGGACGGAGGTTCAATTCCAACAGTGGGGCTGGGCCTCCTACTCCCACCACCGGAGAGCCGTGATGCCAAAAAGAAAAAAAAAATTATAGCCCAGAAAATTGTGTCCCACCAGGTGAGCATCCAGCAACTCATTCTGAGTTAGTGGACCTGGTATCATCTCCTGGGGAGGCTCTCTCAGGGCACAGTGAATTTTTCATGAAAGTAGTTTGACTCCCCCCCTTGTTTTTTGTGATGGCTGATTTTAGAGAACAGAATGTGCTTGTAAAATTTTGTTTTCTGCTCTGGAAAAGTGCCATAGAAATTGTTGTGATGTTGAATGGAGGGTTAAAGTTGTTAGGGTTAGGGTTAGGGTAGACAAGACAAACAAATCCAGAGATACTCATATGTGTCTGAGAGATTTCATATCCAAGAATAATTATATATTAAGACAACATGCTGGCCCAATCCAGATCAAGTCCATAAGTCTGATATTAGCCAACAAGTCTTATACTAATTCATAAATTCAACTGCAGATTCACACAGCACATACAATGATGCTAAATACAGGAAGATCACAGGTCATGGGGTGAAATATATTTTGGAAGCATCTCAGTGCTGACACAGGTCTCCACATGCCTCCTCCAGCTCCAGAGCTTGACTCCACCAGGGTAGCCCCATGTGGCTTGTCAGCAGAGAGGTCAAGCCAAGAGTGTGAGTCCTGCCTCCAGGGAGGAAGACAGGAGTTCCCAGAATCCTCAGGAGAAATCCAGGCTCCACAGAGGCATTATTGGCTATAACCTGATTGACAGGCTAGACTCCATTCCTTAGCTCAACTTGTCAGGAGATTATGTAACTGCCACAACAGTTTACAAGGACAGTGCTATGAGAAAACTCAAATGTATGAGTGGTTTATTCATTTCAAAAAAGGTGAACTGTTAGTTGATGACAAACTTCATTCTGAACATCCATTAACTTCCCAAATGGAGAAAAATGCAAGTTGTAGTGCATTTAGAGTTCATTCCAGCAGGTTACACTGTTAATCAAGCTTCCCACGTAAAGGTTCTGAAAAGATGGTGCAACAGTGTGCAACAACCAAAAAAAAGCCTGATTTGTGGTAGATGGGGGACTGGTTTATCACCATGACAATGTACCCGCTCACACAGTCATCTCAGTGCACCAGTTTTTGCCAAAAAAAAAAAAAAAAAGCCTGCCTCTCTAGCCCCCACACACCTTACTCACCTAAGCTCATTCTTGGTTGCTTCTTTTTGTTTCTGTGAATAAAGAGGGAATTAAAAGAACAGTAATTTGATGATGTAAATGAGGTGAAGGGGAAAAAAGAGGGGGACTGTTAGCCATCCAAATGGGTGATTTTGAAAAATTTTTCCAAGAATGGAATCTCTGATTTGACAAAAGTAGTGAAATGGAGAGTACTTTGAAGGTTGTTTTGTTAAAAAAAAATTAAATATATAGCTTTTTTAAAAATCCCATTTGGAGAGGGTAGCCCCCTCATCTCCCAAGCTCTGTAAATAATCTTTACTTTTATTTGGGTGCACTTTGCCTACTTTCACAAAGTGGAGTGGGTGATTAGATCACTCTGTCTTGAAAAGGGCAGAAATGAAGCTGTAGGCACAGGAATGCTTCTTCAACTTATACTATCAATAGGGACCAAGAATGTAAGTTCATTTTAGCAAAATGTAGCTTAAGGAGATAAACCAATAAATACCACTAAGAGGGTTGCATTCCATGCTGAACACTACTTCAAACTAGGAATGGGCTCCTGGCAACTGATTTTACTGCTTCATCCCTCAGTTCCTTGTTTCTGAGCCTCCTCACTGGTTTCATCCAAATGACAAATGAGATCATTTGAAATTCAACTTGGAAACGTAGGAGGTGGAGTTTCATTCTGATTAAGAGTGTGGGCTCTGGGAGTGAGTTTGGACATATTTTCATCACAATTCATCCTTGTTATTCGCAAATTTCGACAAATGCCTTAACCTTTCTAAGCCCATTCCCTCATCTCTAAAAATGGGAATGGTAACAGATACTTCATGGCTTAATGTTTAGCAACACAGCTATATCATGTTTACAGGTACCTTAACACAATCTTTGGCACATACTTTTGCATAAAGTTCCTGATCCTCCACCATTCTTACTATTGTTCTTGGGGCCCATGATTACTGCCACTGTGGCAGTCTATCTCCTAGAGCAGGAGTTCTCAACCTGTGGTTCTCAACCCCTTTGGGGGTTGAATGATGACCTTTCACAGAGGCCGCCCAATTCATAACAGTAGCAAAATTACAATTATGGCATAACATTGAAAATAATTTTATGGTTGGAGGGGGGGTCAAAAAAACTTGAGAAACTGTATTCAAGATAGAGAACCAGTGGCCTACAGAGTCTTCTCCTTTTTCATTGAACTTCAACTATACCAAACATGCTATCTTTTCCCAGAGACTTGTCTCTCCTGATAACATGGTCAAAGTATGTGAAATGAAGTCTCTTGTCATCCTCTATGAAGCATTCTCAGGATGAGCCCCGGTGGCATAAGTGACTGAGTGCAGGACTGCAGCCCGCAGGCTTGGCGGTTCAAATCCAGTGGCGGCTCTCAGGAGCAGCACTGGGTAGTGCCTACGACCACCACAGGCAGTGATGCACACACACACACACACACACACACACACAAAAGAAGCATTCTAGCTCCTGAGAAGCATTAATTAATTCCTCCAAGACAGACCTGTTTTTTCACATGTTACTCTCAATATTCTTTGCCAACACCGTGATTCAGATGCATCAGTTCTTCTACGACCTTCCTCATTCATTGTCTGGCTTTCACATATATACGAGGTCATGGAAAACACCATGGTTTGGACCAGGTGCACCTTAGCCCTCAAAGTAAAATATTTGTTCAATAATACTTTCAATAGACCAGTGATGCAACCTTTCCCAATGGATCAGGCTGTTTGGCACATGCTCAGTGAATTATTTCATAAATAAACAAGTAGTGGCCCCTAATCAGGTAGCAGATGTTGCATTATACATCTCGGTAGGTCAGAAGTTTTGTGATGAGGGTAATTAACTGATCCAAAATGTACACCATAGCAGAGAGTCAATGGATGACTTAGAATATAGGACAAACCATCATAAAATCAACTAATGTCTCTTTGTCTGATTCTTTTTGGTTGGATTGGCGCAAGATCAAGAGAGATGATATTTAGAGGTAGGTTTAGAAATGTCACTTCCTCTCTCCATCAACATATCACTGTTCTGGAAAGTGGTTCCTCTCTGTGCTGGCACTTGGGGCACAAGACCTCTCCAGCGGATGATCAGTTCACTTGCCATGGCAATGTCTTCCAGCATTACCAAGAGAGTTTCCTTGCTGACTCTATTTTTTACACAAATAATCCAAGCCTTCTATGTTCCTCCAAGTATTTTCATAAGTGTGCTGTACTAATTTTTCCCACCAGCAAAACCAGAAATATAAACTCTCATAACTGACAGCAATCTGATAGAGCAGAATAAAACTGCCTCATCAGGTTTCCAAATCCGTAAATCTTTATTAAACATAGACTGCCAGGTCTTTCTTCTTCCGAGTTGTTTGTTGATGGGTTTGAACCACCAGCCTTTGGGCTAGCAGATGAGCCACCAGGGCTCCCTAATGACATCATACTTTTAAAAACATAGTGCAGTGCTTACAAAATTACCTCCCAGGGGAAAGATCTACCCTGGTTGCCAAACCATCTCAGAAGGTGAGCTCCAGTTAGGTGAGAAAAAATAAAGTGTGTCTTTCAAATAAAATAACGCATTCCCAGGAACCGTTTGCCTTAGGTGTTTTTTCCTGTGTTTACCCCAAATCCAAGGCACCCACCGAAGGTTTTGGTGGACGACTCATGTATTAGATGAACAGAAATCCAGCTTCCAAGCTTCCCACATCTCATCGCACCTTGTCATTTCTTTGCTGGAATTTTTAACACCTTCAGTTGAAACAAGAAGTTAGGCAACTTCAGGCAAGATATTTTAGAATGTATAAAGGTCTCACCCAACACTCTCCTCCGAGTTCACTTTCTGTTGCTTATAGAACGGGCTAAAATATACAATTTATCCAGGAAGGACTATGCCAAATGTAGATAGAACACTTTGTTTAAAATGCAGCTATCCTATTACTTGCAACCCTCACCTTCTGTCCCAGCCTAATACCATAATTACTCTCTTAAATTTCCCTTTATTTAAAATCATCCATCCTGTCTTCTTTTGTTACCATTATTTAACTAACTAAACAGACCACATACAATACCAAAGGCTAAAAGCAGGCATGAATCCAACTTGTGGAAACCTGCTTTTAATTTAGGATGATGGGGCCAGTTTCCTAGAAATTGCCACATTTTAAAGAAAATGGATTTTCCTTCTTTATGTCAAGAGATGGCTGATCTAGTTAGATTCTGCTTAATCTAATAATGAGTCATTTCTTTGCTGCCTTCAAAACGAACTTTTTAGTCTCAAATCCAAACTTTAATCATCGGTTGTGTATTTCTGCCCATCTAAATTAAAAAAAAAAAAGACAACAATAACCCTCAAACATTGGATTTCCCTAAGAACTTTCTCCAGTCTCAGAGTGGTGATAGAAAGAGGAATGGAGCTGAAGGGGAAAAAAACAACAGTCAAATTACATTGGTCTCCAAGTGAATTAGGAACTGTTTTACCTTTAAAAAAAGCAAACAGTTTTTATTAGCACTTCATCCACACATCATACAATTCAATAGTTCAACCATATCAAGAAGAGTTGTACAATCTTTACCACAATCCATCTCTAGCATTTACCTCCCCCCATAATCATTGTTATTCGTGTATTTTTTTCCATTTTGACAAAAATATATACAACAAAATATCCACCAATCCAGCAACTTCTACATGCACAATTGCGTGCCATAGATTATACTATTTGTGTTTACAGTCATTCATAGTCTCCCTCTCCAAACCCTTTCACCACTCAAACTGTTTCACCACTCAAAGTCCCCTGAGCCAAAAACTCATCCTCCTTTACCCATGCCTTACCTTTATGGACTCAAGAAAGCCAAGAGGAAATCAGGGAGCTCTTCAGAAATGTAAGCTCCTTGAAAGTGAACACAATGGCTAATCAATGTTGGCATTCCTAGTGCTGGGCAATTTGTCTCTCTAAGGTGTTGTTCAACTAGTATGTCAATAAACACACACGGATAAAAACACTATGAAAATACTCAACTGAAGGCTACAAGTGACCCAATTTGAGGGGGGAGGTGACCTCTTCTCTGATTTCCTCTCCATGATCCACAGACAAGAGAGGGCTCCTAGTGGAAATGTGGTTATGGCGAAGGCTATTTATTGTCTTTGTCTCAGAAACTCATAGGGGCAGTTCTACCTTGACCTATAGGATGGATCAGTATTGGCATTGACTAGGTGGCAGTGAGTCTGGTGTACATAGACTTCTGTCTGGAAAGAAGGCCAGCCAGAATATGCTGCTTAGAAGCAAGGACGGGGAGATCCTCAATGAAAAGTATTGACCGTGGCTACAGCAACGAGGTCCACAGTTGTAGGGGAAATCACAAGCAGCAAGTGTTCATTCTGTTGCTCACTGGATCCATTGGAGTGGTGAGCAACACCCAACACCAGCACCCAACCATAACTTGTATAGAAGGACTCAAGAAATGTTTACTGAATAAGTCCGTGAATGACTGAAGCTGACCCCAGCTCCCTATGCTATTTAGGTAGCTTCATATCCCCTATATGGATTCTTGGGTTTCCCTAGAAAAACAGTCCTTACTAAGTTATTGAATAAAGACGTAACTGGACCTGAGTCAGGACCCTAGACTAGTTATAGCAAGCTGATAATCTTGTATTAGATAATCTAGGCCCTGAAGCTCCCCAATAGTGAGCCCACGTGGGGATGGTTAGAAATCCAGCTAGATCCCAGTAAGGGGTGGGGAGGCAGCATATAGACAACTAAAGGTATCCCAGGTAACTGTAGGATATTTCCACTTCAAATTGGTCATATAACCTCCGGGTGGACTCTGGATAGTACCTTTGGTTCACGTGCTGTCTGCTTTCCCACATGAACTCTAAATTTTCATGGGTCTGGAGGCAAAGGCATGCATTTCCACAGACCAATGAGGAAAGAGAGCTAATGATGCTGGCTTCTATAGTTGAGCTAAGTCTGGGGAGAAACACAATAGACATTTAACTGAACACATCAAGACTGCTTAATGGTTTTCTGACGTGCCTTCGGGCAGTGGAGCACAGCATGTCCAATTGGAAGTACAGGGAGAATGTTGAAGCAGTGAAACAAGAAATGAATCCTTCTCTTTCTCTTTTTCTTTTTGAACTCCATAATATAATTTTTCAACATTGTTCTTTTGAAGTCTGACATTAAGATGAAAATTCTTTTGAGGATTGTGAGATGCTGGAATGCATTACAAAGAAGGGCAGGGGATGTCCTTTCATGCCGATCTTTAAGAAGAAGGCCGGGGATGGAATTTTTAGGTCCTTCACCACCCTCTAATTTGAACATCTTAGGAAAATGAATTTTAATCCTATATGATCGGCACAAACAAAACAAAATTGAAACGAACACTCTCTAATGATTTATGCTTATTTACCCCATATTATAAGCTCCTTAGATGCAGGGACACTCTTTGGTCATGGTGCTCTGTTCACTGTGCTTGCCTTTGTTATTGCTGTGAGGTTAGGTGGAGTTGATTTTCACCTGATAAGATCCCAGGGGATAGGGTGGAAGGACCTCTTGGGGTTTACTGGGAGCCAAATGGCATAGTGGATGTTGCATTGGGCTAGTAACAAGGTCCACAGGACAAAACCACTACTTACTCCATGGGAGAAAGATATGGTTGTCTATGGACAAGTTTACAGGCTCAGAAACTCACAGGATCAGTTCTACTCTGTCCTATAGGGTCACAGTAATCATAATCTACTTGAGGCAGCGGATAGAGTTTTTTGAGGTTGTGGGATCCTTACACGGGCAGATTGCTTGGTGTTTTGACCTCAGAATCTCTGGATGATCATGGATCACTGTGTTAGTCCAGTTGACTATAGGTATAAATTCATAGGCCATCATATGTAAATAGAGAAGAGCTTTATATAAAGAGTCTTTGTACATTCAGAAAACATCCCAACCCAGTCCAGATCAAGTCCCTAAGTCTGACATTATCCCATATGTCCAGGCCAGTCTGTAAATTCCTCTTCAGACTCATGCAACACATACAATGATGTCCAGCGTAGGAAATCACAGACCAGTGGGTAGAAAGTCTTATGGATCCAGTGGCAGTGACTGCATCTTAGCACTGGTGTGGGTCTCCAGGACTCTGGTTGCATCCTTGTAGCTCCATCAGGTTCATTGTCGGTAATGTCTTACAGGGAATGAGGGTGTCTGGCCTCCATGGTGCCTCCAAAAGAGGTCATCATGCTGCAACCCGATTGTCAGGCTAAATCCCACCCCTTCACCAGTTGGCACCAGATTATGTAACTGCCATGACCAATTTCCAGTAAGAAGCCAAACTTTGCAAGCATTCACATACGCTCTAAATTATCACGTTCCTCTATCTGTTGAATGTCCCCACCCACAGTGTAGGATCAGAATCACTTTCTTCATAGCCACTCTGTAAGGAGGGGGCTGTGGACAGGGGAATGGACCAGATACTAGGTGTATGTCCTTAGAAGTGGTTGCTTCCATTGCTTGTCCTGATCTCACTTTCTTTCTCAGTTCTCATTAGAAAGCCTCCCAACCATGTCTCTTCTCTTTGCTGCTTCTGGAGTTGAAGTATATTTTCCTGGGAAAGAGGATTGGCAGGGCCGTCAGAGCTTTCAATATTGAACCTTTCCATCCTTGCCTGGTAGGTTGGTGTATCCTCAGTCCCCTTCACACCCAGGATTCTGGCTTCCTGCTTTGGAGGAAACTGAATCTCTGGGGTGCTCGCCCTTGCCTTCTGGCCTTGTTTCTAGAAACTTTCCCACATCCTAGGATACTTCAAATGTCAAGAAATGAGACATGTGTCCTTCTGATCAAAGTCAGCAACCCTTCAACGCTCCTTCCAGACTCCCTTACACCTCCCTTTCTATTTTGATTATTTCTCTCTATGTCTCAGTCACTCATCTCTGGGGGGGGGGGTGTCCCTGTTTTCTCTGTCATAGAATCCTTTCTCCACTTGCCCCATGGCCAGCTAGTGAAATAATTCCCATCTGATTCTTCAAGGAGAAGCTTGATTGACTTCACATCCATTCTTTGTAGCAAGTTCCTTCCCATCCCAACTTCACTGAAGGCAAGTTCTGTACTTCATGTCTCACTCCCTGCACTTACCACCCACACCTCAGAGAACTCTAATTCCCAGGAAGCAACTCTTTCTCGTGCAAGTATCCACGATTGACCTTCACCATAATGAATCCTTAGCTTATGAAAACATTGTCTCTGACACTACTGGTTGCTCCCGCTCCATAAAATGCCCTTCTTACTTATATATTCATTCTTGGACCTCGCATGCCTCCTCAACTCAGCATCTTATTCTCCTCTGTGACATCTCCTATTGGAAAAAGCAGAACTGCCACCACGGATTTCAGAGACTGTCACTCTTTGTGGGCAGAGAAAGCCTTGCTTTCTCTCACGGAGTGGCTGGTGAACTCAAACTGCTGACTTTTACATTAGTAGCCCATTGTGTGACCCACGATGCCACCTGGACCTTTTGGCTAAAATCAAGTGTAGCAGCCACCACTCTGTGCCATGGAGATATTTTCTGATGCTTTATCTGGGCCCTGTCTTTGCTCAATACATTACTGGTGTGAGTTCA
>PVJH01009034.1:0-81377 GCA_004026705.1 Nesogale talazaci | reverse complement strand
TGCAGGAGGTCAGCGAATGAAGACCCGGAATAAGCTTAGCTTGGGGCTTAAATACCCTGCTCATAGGCGTGGCTCTTCAGGACTGGTGCAGGGGCTCTATTGCGTCACGGGCAGCTCCCGCGCAGGTGCGGTGCATCCTGTTTACAATTCTCAAGCCATGGCTCGGGCGTGGTCCGGCGCCATCTTCTAATGGCGTCCACATGGAAGAGTTCGATGAACTCCAAAGGGTAGGTCTAATGGCAAGATTGGATGCAGAATATCTGAAGAGCAGGCAGTCCTAAGAAAGGACATCCTCTGACTTGCCACAGTCCTAACTTCATACAAAGACACCATCGGAGGGGGATGTGTGTGTCAGGATATGGCTCAACTCTACTCCTGGGCCATGTTTGAAAACACAGTCAGTGCTGAGTGGGTGCCTAATAGACTGTCCTCTCAGTGAGCTTCTCAATGATTCTCATCCTGGGGCCCTTCTCTGGAGCCCAACCTCATCCTGTGATACCCAATTGGTGAAGACCCCAGACCTCTGAATCCTCCTTGAAGAAACATGGCTTTGATGGTTTCCCGAAGCATTCAGATGGAGTTTTTGTTTTAATGTGGACCCCTGCAATCCATTGAAACCCTTTTTGACCACAGTGGACGGCACCGTATAGCAGAACAGTTGTGAGACGGGACAAGGCCTGGCTGGTTGACTGCGGTGGCCAAAGCTTCAGTGAAGTAGCCGGAGCAGTTGACAAAAGAAGGTGTTGGGAGAGCTCTGAGAGGACCTGGCATGGGTTGGTCCAGGAGATGAACTTTGGCTTTCACTCTGGAATGAAATGAGGAGCCGGGACTGGGTTTGAGCAGAGGAGTGACATTCTCCTGGTGTACTGTTTGAGGTAGATCCTTTTGCCTGCTGGGATGAGAGGATCTTGTAGGGCGGTGGAGAGAGATGGGGGAAGGGGAGGTGGGAGGTTATTGCAGGAGCACAGTTGCATGGGGACGGACGAAGGTGGAGAACCATAGAGATGGGAGAAAGCAGCCAGACTGTAGACCGATGGTCAAGCATGAGCTGGCGTGATTTCCTGTTGAGCTGGGGATGGAGTGTGAGAGCCACTGAAGAGTCCATGATAATGTGAGTTCACCCATCGGCTTCTAAATAGCTCTGCTTTCGCAGCATTTTAAAGGAGAAATTTGTACATTCATGTCTGGGGGTGTTTTTTTCCTTGAAAACATTAAATGGTGGGAGGAATATTAAGAGCCTTGGACTGGAAATCAGAAGACTTAATTCTAAATCCTACTCTAACTGTGGGAACCTGGACACAGCACGAAGACTGGCGATTCACCATCCCAAGGGGCACTTCTCTCTAGCGTGCGAGGACATTGGGCATCAGTGTCAACCCCATGGCACCTATACCAACCAAAAAGGATGTCACAGAATGTGTGTGGACAATGGATTCCTATAGCATGAGGCCATTGGATTACAGATGTCCTACACACTTTTGGGGTCTTACATTGTGCGTCTGAGCAGAAAATTGTCCCCATGTGCCAAAATTGAAAAATGAGATGGAAATGTTAAATTCTTAAATCCTCTCCTGTTTAGATAGAAAGCTTCCATATCATAAGACCATCTTTCATCTATATTTAATACTGTGCTTCCATACTCTCAAATCCCCATTTTCAGGCATAAAAGAAACTTTGGGGGGTTTTGGGGGGATGGAGAAGGTTAAATGAATTTTTCATTGATTTAGTTTCATAGCAGAATACTACTTTGTCAATATCTTTAAAATATAGCTGGACTAGAAATGAATGGTGTGTTTTTATTTTTTATAGATAAATCATGCTGCCTTTCAGGGGGGAAAGCTACATTTAAATTATTTTTATAAACTAATTTTTTCTGAGTCTAGTACCCGAGCGTCCAGGATCCTGCTTTGGGAAACTAATTTAGTGGTACATTTCTCCTGAAAAAACTCTTTGCATGTGCCATTTTGAGATCACACCTCACTAAGATCTTGCCATAGTGATTGATGTTTTTATATTTCTGGCCTTTAACATTTAGTGCTACTTTAACTGCCTTCTCCCGAAAAGCAGTTTGATAATATTTTGCTGCCCATGTACTGCTGCCACTGCTGCTAATTGTCATTGGGCCGGTGGTGACTCTTGAAGACCCCTGGAGATCCCCATCAGCATGTCAAGGCTAAAACTTCTAAACAGCGAACCATCAAGACTAAGCCACCAGGGGACCCAATTTAACCAACTGCCACATGTAGACACATGCCTACGCTCAAGTTCAAAATAAGCTCTGGAGCGATGGATTAGAAGACATACAAAATTTGATTTTTTTTTGTTTGTTTTTGTTTTAGGGCATCACTGCCCTGGTGGTGGGAGTAGGAGGCCCATCCTTTGCCCCTGTAAAATTTGATTTTAAGAATGGGAGCAATACCAGACCCCTTGTGGAATTTGTCTTGGACAATCTCACAGAAAGCACCAGCCATGAGGTTCTGCCCTGGTATATATTTTCTAAACAAACGTCAACTTAAAAAATCTTGTGAATGAAAAATTCTTATTTCAAAATCCTATGAACAGAAATAATTTATATCTATTGTTGATAGTATATTGCCTGCTAGTTATTATTTTTTGTTTAAAATTATGAGACTGTCCAGATGTAATAACCTTGCAAAGCGCATATATAAACACAGATTGAGTACACTTTATGTCGGAAAGATGTGAGGCACAACCTCATGGCTGATAGTGGTTACAACACTGCATGTGAAAGGGTCCCTAATGGACAAAGAGCAGACAGAAAAGGAGGGTCTAAGCTGTAGGCGTCTCTCTGTTGTTATTATCAGGGACATAGAGTCACCAGCAGGGGGCAGCAGACCTCCTAGACTAGAAACAGAAAGGCAAAATGGCAGGGTATCAGCAGTATGACTGATTGTGTGGCAAGGAACCCTGGTGGCGTAGTCTTTCTGAGTTGGACTGCTAACTGCAAGGTTAGCACTTTGAAATCACCATTGACTCCTCAGGAGTAAGACTGTCTCAGAAAGGTTTACAGTCTCAGAAAGTCACTAGGGTCACCGAGTCAGCAATATAGTTGACTTTTGTTTTACTGATGGTGACAAGTCTCAGAGAAATCAACACCAAAAAGAGTCTGGTGATGAGGATGTCATTGGAATTCTTGGAGAAAGGGGTGGAAAAGCAGAAGAAATGGATAGTGGTGAAGAAAGTTGATAGGATGGCATCCCATTGAAAGCAACCATCAGGATTAGAGAAGGAACTGCAGGGCAGTTAATGCATGCTAATGATAGAACGATAATTCGAAAAGCAAGGTGACAATGGGTGTATAACTTGAAGTATAGAAAAAGCTCACCAGCTTATGGGATCATGAGGTATCAAAGGGATTAGATATCAGGCTTCAAGAACTAAAAAGCATAACATTGCGTGCTCACTTTCCTGATATGATTGCTGAAGACAAATGTGTGCATAAGCTAATGTGGTGAAAAAAGTGGATGGTGCCCGGCTATCAAAAGATATAGCGTCTGGGGTCTTAAAGCCTTGAGTAGACAAACAGCCATTCAGTTCAGAAGCAACAAAGCCCACACGGAAGAAGCACACCAGCCTGTGTGGTCACGAGGTGGTGAAGGGATTCAATGTCAGGCATCAAAGAGCTAAAATTATATCATTATTGATGAGGGGAAATACAGATTGGGGACCCAAAACCCATCAATAGGTGAAGTGACATCCTTATGCAGAAGGGTTGCAAGGAGGAGATGAGCCAGTTAAGATACAGGGTAGGAGCTATGAAATATGCAACCTTCCTCTAGTTCTCAAATGCTGCCTCCCACCCACTATCATGATCCCAATTCTACCACATAAATCAGCTAGACCAGGAGATGCACAGTGAAGTTGGAAACATGGGAAATTTAGGATAGAGGATCCCTCAAGACTAGTAATAGGAGTGGTAATACCAGGAGGGTAGAGGGATGGTGGAATAGAAAGGGAGAACCAATTTCAGTGATTTGCACATAGCCTCCTCTCTGGGACATGGACAACAGGGAAGTGAGTGTTGGGACACATTTGACAGTGTACAGAATGAAAATAATAAGAATTTATAAATTACTAAGGGTTCATGGGGCATGGCAAGGAGGGAAGGGAAATATAGGGAGCTGATACTGGGGGTCTGGATGGAGGGAGGATGTTTTGAGAGTGATGATGGCAACAAGTGTGTAAATGTGGCCTGCATACAATTGATGTATGTATGGATTATGATGGGAGTTGTATAAGCCCCCAATAAAATGATTTATTAAAAAAAAGGAGGGAGGGAAAAGGATGAACTTTATAACAAGGGCTCAAGTGGAAAATGTTTCGAAATGAATATGGTAATGTGTGTACAGATGTGCTTGACCCAAAAGATGTATTGAATGTTATAAGAGCTGAAAGAGGCTGAGCCCTGGTGTAGTAGTAGTGGTTGTGCGCGGGACTGTGGCCAACTAGGATGGAGGGTCGATTCCAGCTCCACAGAGAAAAGGCTGGGCCTCCTACTCCCACCACCTGAGGGCAGTGATGCCCCCCCCAAAAAAACCCAAACCAAAAAACAAACAAACAAAAAAAAGAGCTGAAAGAGCCCCTAATAAAATATTTGGAAAAAAATAAAGACAAATACCAGCAAATTTTAAAAAACTGTTGAATTGACATATGTTGTATTTTGTATAAAGAGGTTCCCTATGAGTCAGAGTTGATTTAGGGCAGTGAGTTTCTGTGTACATTTACAGCAACAACCAAAACTGAAATATGAGAAAAACAGTTTAGTGGGGAAGGAGAAATAGAACAATAATTGAAGATCTGGCAAAAACATTTCATTAATAATAATGATGATGATAATTTTTTTCCAGTAGGAAGCAAAGAAGTGGAGGCCTCCTGTGGCTTTTACTTTTTAATGCTTCGCTACTTTAACCCAACTGAATTTAGATATTTATGCATCAGCTGTAAGCCTACAGATGAATATTCTATTTTTAATGACCTGTTAACCCAGACCCCATTGTACTGTAGCACACAGAGGATTGTTAGAAGATGTATTTTTTTCCACACTTCCTGGAAAACATAGTTTGGGTAAATAAATAACCTATGCTGCTGGCCATATAGACACATCATTCCATCTCAGTAACAAGTTGTGGAGGAGAGATGAGGCTTTGTGTTCCTGTAAAGATTTACAGCTTCAGAAAAACTGTAGAGGGGGGTTATCTGTTGGAATCAAATCAATTGCAGTGGATTTAGTTTGAATTTGGGATATGAATCAAGGACTCCCAAGGTTGCATTTGGGGTTAGATGCTTTGTGGGGAATGGGAAGGCCAAAAGAAGAGTGGAGAAATACAGGCATCACTGACTTCCCAAGACAGCGTGTTCTTACAAGTGTTGCATGGCAGCAGAGGCTGTAGGACATGCTGGTAGCTGTGGAGGAACTGTGCTCCTGAGATTTGCAAGCAGCACATGATCATCTATGAGCAATTTCCAGTCTTCCTCGACTCACACTGACTACATTCCACTTTCTGATAATTCACTGATGCTGACATCCTACTGTGTGGACTATGCCAAAGCAGCAGGTCAAGGTCTTGAAAGCTTTGTTTATTTCCATGCAGTGGATTCTTCTTTGAGGGGACTACTCTTCCTCAGAGGTGTGCTGAAGGCCTCCAAGGGGAAGGACTCATCTTCCTGCACAGTGTCAAAGTGCCACAGCTACTTATTAGTTTCTGTGTTAGTACGGGTAGACTAGAGAAACAAACTCATAGACACACACATATACAAGGGTATGGTTTATATATAAGAGGAATAGGATATTAAGAAAGCATCACAACCCAGTCCAGTTCAAAGTCATGTTTGATATTAGCTCATATGTCTGATACCTGTCAATAATGTCTCCTTTTGACTCATGAAGTCACAGGCCAGTGGCTGCAGAATCCCAGTGCTGACAGGAGTCTCCCTATGGCTCCTCGCTTCCAGGGCTCAGGGTCCATCAACAGCATCCAGTGGTGGTAGAAGCAACTCAATGCAGGCAGGGGTCTCCACGTGGCTTCACCAGCTTCAGAGGTCTGGTTCCATCAGGGTAAGGCTGTATGGCAGCTCCTTCAGCTCCTCAGACATTGCCATCTTGTTTTGCCCATAATTCATCATCTCTGAGACTAACTCCCAACAACTTGGGAGATAGCTTCTCATCTCCATGAGGAAAATATCGCGAGATTTCCCAGAAGTCTCAGGAGAAAGCCATGCCCACATGGAGGCCTCATTGGCTACTCACAGGCAATCTCCACATTAACAGGCTAGACTCCACCCCTACATCTTAATCATGAAAATAACATAAGCACATGACCTCCACAATGTCCTTGGCTAATCCCTCAGAATGAAATGCCTGTTCCTTCTTCCTGTGTGAGCTTCTTCTGCAAGTGCCAATGAAACCTGTACAACATGCAGAATCCTGATATGACTTGGAATAGCGGTGGCATAGCTTCCAGCACCGCAGCACCAAGGAGCCTCCACTCTTCCATCAGCTTGTGATGCTGTGGCAGCTTCTGTGTTGCTCCCCCTGTGAGGATGACACGGGTCTGGGCACTGTGTGTGTCCATTTTACATAGGATCCCTCTGTGGGTGGGGAGGGGGGTATGGGGGGAGGGAAACTTGCCGGCCCTTACATCATGTGGAGAAACGAGGTTGCCGAGCAGTGCGAGGGGTATGGGATCACTTGCCAACCCAAAGTTCATTACTGTGGACCTGGTAGTGCCATGAAAGAAAAGCCTACACACCTCCTTCTGTAAGTTTACAGCCTACAGCGCCTTAGGGGGTCATCCAGCCCTGTTTCGCATGGGGTAATCAGAGTTGGGACGACTTAATCTTAACAAGTCTGGTTTGGCATATATATATATATATATGTGTGTGTGTGTGTGTGTATATATGTATATATGTATATATATATATATATATATATATCAGGTGATTTATTTCTATTCCTTCAACTCATGAATCCCCCCCACCCGTCCCCACCTACCATTTAACTAAATTTCTCCTAGAAAGTTCTCCCTCCCGCCAATGATAGCACTGTCCTTCAGTCATTTTTGCCCCAATCCTCAGGATGACCTCTTTGCCATGTTCTTCTCACCTGTAATCACTTGTGGAGCTCCAGTCATTCTGTCTTTACCATCGGGCTTGCTTCTCTTATCACATTCCCCTTGGTCCCTCCTGCCCAAGGCCAGCTCAGAACCCGCCTTGAGCATCATCCTTGGTGTTCTCCATCCATTATCCAGTGCGCACTGAGCTCCTTCTCAAGTTGACAGAGACAGAAAGAGGAATTGTTTCAATGCCTTCAAGAAGGTACAGTCTCCTGGAATCCTAGGCTTAGAAGGAAATAATTACAGTCTTTTATTCCTAAAATTATTTCTGAATAAAGTCACTATGTTGACTTTAGGTAGTACTCCCTTAATATTTCCAGCTATTAATAGTTAAAAATTTTAAATAGCTAGTGATATCTTTACCTTTTTTCTGGTTAGATGTACCCAAACTAGCCAACCTGTGAAAACTTTGCTCCCCCTTTAAAATCTACATCCTGTCCTTTCTCTTTTGCCTAGTTTTCCTTGAAAAAAATGTATTAAGGAGTGAATATTCTGCTCCAAGAATAGTTCTGTCCTTGCTTAGTAGCTCCTCTGTTTGTAGATAAAGGTTGGAGCCCTCACACCTGTATCAGCACGTGCATATTCTTTCTGAATGCACACTTCAAGGAGTGGCCAGTCCATGATCTTCAAATAATGATTAGGAGCATTTACTTCTATGGACCATTATCTCCCCACATCTCCTTAGGAAAGAACATTTTCAAAATAACAGGAGAAGGAAAATAAAGGTGTGTTGGGAGCCCAGGATATAGAAAGACTGTTTCTCACCCCTATTCTTCTTTGCTTTTAGCTACAAGAAAACACACGAAACTCTGAGTCACGCAGGGCAGAAGGCCACAGCCGCATTCAGCAACGTTGGGACAGCCATCAGCAAGAAGTTTGGCGACATGAGGTACTGTGGGAATAAAATCTGGGGGCAGTGTGAAGGTCTTGGCTTTCTGAAAAGGGGCATGATGACCTCTCAGCTGGTCTCTGAACATGCTTTTTGTTATTGTTTTATTTTAATTGATTAAGGTCTCAGGTGACTCTTATGGTGACTAAGCTACATTTTGCATATTGGCATCTTTTCTGCCTAAAAGTCAAACATGAACCTCATTTCAAAAATATTATTTCCACAAGATCCAAAAGTAAACATAAAAACCATGGGATGTGCTGAGCCCCCATGGTTGTGCGCGGGACTGTGGCCCACTGAGTTGGCGGGTTCAAATCCAGCAGCGCTCTCCAGAAGCAAGTCTGGGCCTCCTACTCCCTCCACCAGGGGGCAGTGATGCAAAAAAAAAACACCATGGGATGCTTTAAGATCTCATCCCTTGTCAGAAGAGGCCAACAGGAAGTTGTACAGTGATAATTATTATTTATCATAATAAGGATATAGAGCATAAGAGAGAAAAACAATGAGTCAGGCATATATCACATAATGGTAGCATGCTCACCTTTGCCCCACTTCGTGGTCCATGTGGAGAGAGAGGCAGGAGAGGGGATCACATGATGAGGGAGAGGGGCTGATAGCATCCAGCGCTGTTCAGGTGTAGGAGAGAGTCTGGCAGGGAAGAAAGAGGAGAGACAGAGTGAGGAGAGAGCCTCTATCCTATGTCCAATACTTATATGCCCTCTGGAGCCAAGTCAGGCCCCCAGTTACAGGCGAGGACACACATCACAGGAAGGGGTTATGCCATATGCACACATTATAGGAAAGGGAAGTATCAGGGTCCCATGTGACAAGACCAGAGCCCAGACTCCTGGATGTGGCTAAGCAGGTTAAACTAGAGATCATTAACATCAGCATGTGAATCTACCCACAGGCTTCAAGAGAAGCAACCATCATCCTAACAGCAGGAGAGGCAGCTCTATTGTAAGACTCACAAAGGTCTCCTCAGATAACTGGGATTTCAGGGAGTTTAGCTAACATAACTTGCACACTAATGTTGGTAAATAACTTGCTTAATATTTTAGAGTATATGATGTGGAAAAGTCTTGTCTTCATCCCACAATCCCTTCAATTATTAGTAATGAGAGGAGATGTCTATGAAAGCCATATGTGCAGGATCTTAAATATTGCCATTTAAATGATCGTGTCAAATATACATTGAGCTGAAGATGCTTAAAAAAACTATTCTCTAGCTCCCACGACCACCAGACGGCAGTGATGCCCCTCCCCCAAAAAATTCCCCCCAAAAAACAACTATTCTCAGTTGTAGTTTTATATATACCTATTTATAGCACAGTATTTTTTTCTGTTCTAAGTATATACATATTCATTGTTTTATTCTTTTTATTTTCAGTTAATACAGATAACATATTATTGCATAGTTCAATCACATCAAACAGTATGGAACAATTGCTACCAAAATCAGTTGCAAAATTTCCTTTTCCTTCCTGAACTCCTTGACATCAGCTCTCTTTGAACCCCCTCCGCCATGAGCCACCCCTCTCCCCCAATCAGAAACCTTTGTTCTACTTGCTTTCATTACAGATTTATCAATCCTGGGTTCCATGTATTGAAAAACAGAAAAACATATAACAGAAATGAAGAAGGGTGACCTCCAGTGACATAACAAATCTGAGATAAGCCCCAATATATACAAATAAAAACAAAAACCAAAATACAGAGAATGTTGAAAAACAGATCAAGCCTAATATGCATCAGAGGGGGAATCAACTGACACGGTTTCTAGTGGTCAAGTCAGGTTTATCCTGTGGTCTTCTACAGTCGCCTCTCCACTGCACTTCATTTGGTAACCTCCTTCCTCCCACCCCTCCCATCCTCCCATCCCTCTGTTATGGATAGAGGGAAATCACTGGAGGTTTATTTCCTAAGTATGGAAATTTCCATAAATGTATCTTGCACTCTCCTGTCATGGCTAGCCTTCTGCAAACCAGATTATTACAATGTAGGCTCTGACACTATTCCGTCCTTCAACTTTGGATGATATTATTTACAAATCTTCAGGGACTGATGTTGGTGTGCTTGCTCCTCGTGGAGTTAATTGACATCTCACTTAGATGACTGCTTGTTTGGAAATAAGCCTTTAAGGTCCCAGATGCTATTTTACTTGATAGCTGGGCACCATCTAATTTCTTTACTACATTGTGCTGAAGCATCCTTAGCTTCTGCAATCCCTTCCTGAGGATGAATATTGAGCAGGACCATGATGTAACAACGAATTGTTCGTAAGTTGGAGTTAGGATTTAGTGCAAGCCCCAACTCTCTTCCTAGATAATATGTTTTATTCTTAAGGTACTATATGGTCTCGTATACTTCCTGGTAGCTTTATTTTCCCACTCTACCAACATATTGTGAATATTAATACATATGTTATGCTTAAATTTTAATGGCTATATTGTTTTCCAGTACATACTTATATTGAAAGTTTTAAATCAATTCCTTTGCCTATTTTTGATAATTTCATTATATAAATGTTATTTAAAATATTATATATTTAACTTCATTATGATGTAAAGAATGAGCACTACAGAAGATTGGGGGGGCATTACTGCCTCTGGTGGTCGTGGGAGCTACCTAGCGCTGCTCCTGAGAGCCACCGCTGGATTTGAACTGCCAAGCCCGTGAGCCGCAGTCCCGCACTCAACCACTTATACCACCAGGGCTCAGCCCTACAGTAGATTTTTAACTTAGAACTAATGTACCCACTATAGGACCTAGAAGGAAAAAAATCAACATTGAAGATCCAATTTTTATGTGTTTATTAGGATGTTATCTTACATAAAACTATTATACTTACTTTGGGGGTAGAGTCTGATCTGCCTTATTTTTTTTTCTCTAGAAATCAATTTTATTTTTCTCTCTAGGAACCAGCTTACTTTCTAGGACATTTAAAGTACATATTACATTTCTTCTTTTTAAAAAGAGCTGCTTATTCCCAGAGTTCATGAACTATTATTCCTACATTACCCTGCAACTTTGGCGCCTAGGGGGCAGATATGCATCTGTTATATTTATCTTTATGTCAGTTACTATCTTTGTTTCAAAAATTACTGTTGTGCTCAATATCCATGCCTTAATTTTAAAACGTAGGGACCTGTTGGCAAAAAGTTATGAAACGGTCTTCAATTGGCATTGCTGGCATGTTCAAAACCACCCGCATTTCTACGGAGTTTTCAATTCCTGTAAATAATTACAGTCTGGGAAGCCCCCAGGAGGTCGCCGTGAGTCAGCAGTGACTTGATGGCAGTGAGAAAGGTAAACCACTACAAGTCCACGAATCTGAGAATGTTGCCTTTTCATCATTTTCAGTCATATTGCAATAAGGAAAAGGAATTGAAATTTATCAAAGGCAAAAGGTAATGAACAGGCAGACCTTCTGAATCATTACTTAACCCTAAGTTTATTATAAATGATCTTTGCAGTCATTTTAATGCCACTAAAATGTTTAACTAAGCAAATTATATAAAGTTTTAAAACAAGAATGACCCTGGCAGCAATTACTAAACATTTCAGCCAAGGGCTCAACAGAAGAATTCTCAGTCAAAGGGGGGGATGCAAACCAGGCTTTCACATTCTCATAAAATCTACACTTGCCTGAGCTGTGAAGACTGGGTGACCCCGTGAGGTTATTACCTGAGATGATCTTTAAACCTTTAACTATTAGCATCACCTATGTCTTGAAATCAAGCAATACCTTAGCTTACTAAAAATAAAAAAACAAACAATCTTGCTTGAGATCTGTTAAGAGTTTTTATTCCTTAAACTCTTTTAAGAGCCACCTTTATGGATTCAAATTGACGACTGGGATGATTGGACAAGAACCTTAGCAGATAGTTAAGTTAATGAACAAAAGTTATGAGGAAAAGCAACTCTGATAGGAATGGTAAGAATGTTGCCTCAAAGACTGCAATCCGTGTCTCTAAAGTGAACGCCTCGATGCTGGCGCACTGGTGAGGTTTCACTGTGTTTATTCCCAGCAGCCACTTCCGCAAAGTAAATACAATTTAGGAAAATAAAACAGTCACAGTCACAAGTAAAAATATCTATGTCCACTACATACTTAGGTAAAACCTTTCACTTTAAAATGAAAATATTCAACTCCAACTAGAATAGTGTTTTCCCATCTGAAGGATCTTAAAACACTTCTGAAACCAGATTCTCCAAGACTGCATTCAGCTGGTCTAGGGTAGAACCAGCTGAATCCATTTGTAACGAACTGCCAGGAACTTTTGTTTTGGGTGGTCAGGTTGTGAGGAAAACCATTAAAACTTAGCTTCTCTGTTATTATATAATAATATTAATTATTGTTGATTATCAATATTGATAATATAAAATATTAATTATAATAATTAATAATTATATAATAATAATCTCACTGCTTTTGAGTCAATTCTGACTAATAGGGCAATGTAGGCCTGGGTAGACCTGCCCCCGTGGGTTCTCAACACAACAAGTTTATGGGAGTAGAAACCCTCCTCTGCCCTGGGAAGTGCTAGTTTCAAACTGCTGACCTTGTGGCTAGCAGCCTAACCTGTAACCCACTGTGTCACCAGGGTTCCTTAGCACATATGCAATGAGGTTGCAATTAGTGACATCATCAGAATATTTTAAGAACAGCAGAAAGAAGTGTCTTGCATGTATTAAGCACTCAATAGATGCTAGTTTTAATTTTTATTAAATGATCCTTTTAGTTCTAAGCTCCATGTGATGTAAATTAAAGAGTTCATTAATAGAAGCCTACTATATAATAAAGGGTCTGCTTATTTTTTTCCTCTAAGTAGTAAAGAGTGAAGATTTTATTTCATATCTGTAATATGTTAGCATATTCATGCTCACACACTGATTGGATAATAATATTTAAGTTGTATTTTCTGGTTCGTTGTGGCTTTAATTTAGGCTAATGGAGACCTAATTCCTGAGAGTTCCAAATGTTTCTTTAATTATGTTCTCTACAGAGGATACAACACTTTCATGATAAGTTGCCGTTAAAAATAGGGAAAAATGCACTGGGACAGAGGTTCAATTCCAGCAGTGGGACTGGGCCTCCTATTCCCACCAGCGGAGAGCAGTGATGCCCCCCCCCCCCAAAAAAAATAGTGAAAAATGTAACTTATATTTCAATGACTTAAATATAGAGTTGGAAAAATTCAGAGCTATATGTTTCCTCTAACGATAACATCTAGTTTCTTTGTGAAAACCACAAGTTTTGCAAACTTTTTAGTTTTAAACTGTTACATTTTTAAATTGCCAGATAAAATTAATAGGACTCAAATGAGAAAAATTGAGAATTTATAACTTATTTTTGTCGCCAAAACTAGGTATTCATTTGTGTGATGATAGTGGGAGATTTTTGAAATTGCATTACAGCCATCTTGTGGTTAGTGCCTTTTGGTTGAAGGAATCGTGCTATTTTGTTTTTTGAGTTTTACATTTAGAACTTCTTTTGTGCATTTTGAGGACAAACTTCTGAATCTCATCAGGCTGCAAAATGTCAGCAACCTGGGAAGCGAAACAGTACCTTGCCATTTTCATTGAAAATAATATATATATATATATATAATATATATGGAAGGAAAATAATATATATGGAAGAAAAAGAACTTATTAGTATTCAATCAATTTAAATGCTCCCTAGAAGTGGGTTATATTTGGAGAGCCTTTATTCTCAATTTCACCGGATCCCTGTTCAATGAACTTGCCTTGGTGCGGCCAGGGGATGACACAGGCTCTTTCTGGTTATTAAGTCCTGTCGGCAATGGCTGCCTGCCGCGCCACGGGGTTTCCTGGGAAGGTAAAGCAGAGTCGCATTTATGAACTGTAGACTCATCTTGATAACCACAGTGACCTTTCCCGCATACTTTGTAACAAATAGGCTTACTGAGACCGGGTGGGGATGAGGGACTGGGGTGGGGGCTGGGAGTGGGGGGAGGAGAATGGGGGAGGCACGCATGGAGAGAGCAGCGCAGCGTGGGGGATGCCCATCGGAAGAAATGGCGCCAAGGCCATCGGGTCAGGTCAACTCACGGCCACCACGTGTGTCTGCCTGGGTAGCTCGCCTGCTCCTCCTCTCCCCCATTACACCCCCCCTACACACACACACACACACACACACACACACACACACACACACACACACACACGGCGGTCCTCACCAGTGGTTTCAGAAGCCTCGGACCAGGCCACAGACCCGGGTGCACTAGTTTCTCTTGGCTTGAAGCTTCACAGTGTGCAGACATAGCTGAGTGCATTAAACTGTCTGTACCACCCAGGGAGCAAAACTTCCAAAAAGTTGACACAGTTGTCTTGAAGATACATCCGAAAACCAGTATGTGGAACGAGCCAAAGGAAAACAAAACAACACGAAACCATCCAAATTGAGTGGGAGAGGGAATGACCTAAGAAGACGTCACAGCTCTTAAATGAAGGGGCACTGGGGGGCCTTGTGGTCGTTGCTTTGTGTCTTAATATGCTCTCCTTGTTCTCTCCTTGGCTGCCTGGACGCAGGTCTCACTCCATTGGGTAAGCACTGGCCTGGCCTGGGTGGGGCTGCGCCTGCTTGGCCATGTCTCCCTCTTTGCATCACAAGGCTCCTCACACAACACACCTGGCTTCCTTTCCCTGAGCGAGTTAAAGACCAGGGAGTTAGAGGCTGTGAGGCCCTCCACACATCGCCATTTCCTATGGCTGTCCTTGGGCGACCTCAAGTCAGTTTCCAGGAGCTCTGGTGGTGCTCAGCTGCTAACCGAAAGGCAGGTGGTTCAAACCCACTCGGCGACTCAGCAGGAGCAAACGAGGCGAAGATGTGCCTCTCCAAAACACTACAGGCTTGAAAACCCCTTAGGAAGCAATCTACCCTGACCCCAGTCTCTTTGAGTCTCAAATCAGCTCAAGGGCACCTAAATACAATCTTTTTTGAAAAAAAATCATTTTATTGGGGGTTCGTACAACTCATCATGATCCATCCATCCATCCATTGTGTCAAGCAGATTTATACATTTGTTTCCATCCTCATTCTCAAAACATTTGGTTTCTACTTGAGCCCTGGGTATCAGCTCCTCATTTTTCCCCTCTCTCCTTGCTTCCCTCTCCCTCATGAGACCTTGAAAATTTATAAAGTATTTTTGTCACATCTCTCGCTGCCTGATGTTTCCCTTCACCCACTTTTCTGTTGTCCAAACCCCAGGGAGATACAGGGAGGAGGTTATTTGTAGATCTTTATAACCGGTTCCCCTTTTCTACCCAACCTTTCCTGCACCTTCCTGGTTTGGACACTCTCACCACTGGTCCTGAGGGGTTCATCTAACAACAATCTTTTCTGGAGCAAGTCACTGACCTCTCTCCAGAGAAGGTGCTGGCTGGATTCCACCACCTTTCACTCACCGTCTGTACCACCAGCGCTACTTTGAAGATTGTTGAGGCACATCTCTATCTCATGACTGACTTTACATCAATTTCTCTGCTGCACAATCTCTGTTTGCATCTTCTCTCCCCATAGCAGCGGAAAGCTTTGTCTGATGCACCTTTGAAATTGAAAGAAGAAAAGGAAAATGGAATTTGAGGGTTGTGTGTTTTTATAAAATGTGTAGAAAGTAAAAGTTGAGAAACTGGAGATATTTTTTCTAGCTGTTCATGTTTTTCTCTGAATTTCTTGTCACTGGGATACATGTGGGTGTTTTGCATTCAACCCTCTGTGCTTTCTGAAGCTGAAAGGGAGACAAGTTACTGGAAAGCACCTGCATTGAGAAGCCAGGTAGTCCAAGCCCCAAGTATAACCTTTCAGATAGAATGGTATTGTTTATATATTTTTACAAATGTAATTTAAAAAAATATTCATACCCCAGCCCCTCTCTACACATCACCATGTGCCCCCACCACTGGTGGTCCCTCACCCTAGTTGACTACCATCTGTAGCCCTGGATTTGGTCTGGACCCTTATTCTGTAAGGAAAATTACTTATATTTAAAGAAGTAGGTTGATATTGCTGACAATGTTTTTTCTTAGTCATTTTTCATATGATTTTTGAGGATGTATTTTGCTAATAGTTTCTAAACAGAGTATGGGTAAAACCTTAAGGACCCCTTAAATTTATTGCGCCTTTTCTTTGTATCTAGGCTCTCTGATGGTGTTGTGGGTTATGAGTAGTCAGCTGCTAACCACAAGGTCAGCAGTTTGAAACCACCAGCCATTCAGTGGGACGAGACAAGGCTTTCCAGTCCTATCCTAAGTTAAACTCAGAAGTCCCAGAGGCAGTTCAGGGGGACCAAGACTCAGAATCGACTTGATGGCAGTGAGTCTGAGATTTGAGTTTCTCTTTGTGCTTTAGTGAAGGGCTGCCCATACTAGTCACCTCAGCGGACACTGTCAGGGTGGTGTGTTTGGTTTTTGACCTGCTGGTTTCTTCACTGTGATGAAGACTGTGATGGGGGAGCACTCTCCGAGGGAGATGGACCCGATTTTGCTTCTGCCTGCCCTCCAGTTTAATTTCAGAGTAAAATTGACACAGAAAATAACAGGCAATCAGAGGGAGGAGAAGTCATACCAGCCTGGGTCCTTTAGAATCCTCAGGAGTATCGGTATGTGTACCAGATGTTCTTGGCCGTTCAATCGGAAGGGATGCCAAGTCCCTGACTCCGGTGGGACTATGTGAGCTGTCTACTGTGTACATTACTTTGGACAGTTTCCCTCCAATGAAACCATTAGCTTCTATCCGCCTGGTGCTGATGCCCAGCCCTGACTGTGTTCCTGACTAGGTACAGGGTAGGAAGACCTTGCTAGGGTAGCTAGAGAATGGTCCTAAACTATGGGGATTAACTTGGGGAAAACAGGTATTTTTCTCAGATTTCCTGACTTTGGAAACCTACAAGGAATAAAATACCCTAGTATGCCACGGGCCACTGATAGGTATCCTCGGAAGCTGGCCAAGCCAAGCGAAAACCCACTGACCCCACTGAACACAGTAGAACCTCTCCGGAGGATTTCTCAACCTGTACATCTTTCTGGGAACCTTCAGTCTCCTGTGAAGACCTGGCCATTTGCCACCCTGTGACTTACTTACTGTGCCTCTGGGGTGACTGAGGATGCTGATGGTGGTCCACAATACCCAAGGAGAAAAAGCAGCACATTGATAGAGTGGGCAGAGTTTATTTCAGATCTGGGGATTGCTGGTTTAATACTGTGCCTAGAGAGTTGACCTTGTACTTATAATCACACTATTTTCTCTCTTTTTTTCTCCTGCAACCCCATTTTTAATCTGCTTTTTTTCTTGAAGCTACTCCATTCGCCATTCCATAAGTATGCCTGCTATGAGGTAATGTGCATCAATTTCTCTTACATAATCTAACTTTTATATATCTTAATGCTGTGTGTGTGAAGTTGTTACTCTATTGAGATTGACTTTGTGGCCATGGTTTTCTTCTTCCCTTTATGTACAAGGAAATTACCAATGTGTTCTGACTGTCTCCTTTTTCCCAATAACCTTTAGGAACACTGCTGATGGTTGGGTAGGAGCACAGTGGGAGACCTTGGGCTGTTGACTGCGCAGTCTCTCTGTTGTGGGAGACAAGACAAGTACCTAAACTCATCCCACTTCCCACACGGGCAGATAAGCCTGGCCTCACCTGCGCTTGCAGGGGCAGAAAGGATGTCATACTTAACATAGGACCTGGACCTTGCAGTGCTGGAAATGTGTTTGCTATGTCAGCAGGACCAAATGGGCGCTTGGGAGGAAGTTGGAACAAGAGTAGATTGTTGAGAGGG
The DNA here is from genome assembly GCA_004026705.1 of Nesogale talazaci. Lineage (NCBI taxonomy): Eukaryota > Metazoa > Chordata > Mammalia > Afrosoricida > Tenrecidae > Nesogale > Nesogale talazaci. Next base: position 63,545 of record PVJH01009034.1, on the reverse strand, counting down.
CTGTAGTTCTAGAAAGAATGTCATGAAGACATCCTGGTCAATATGAAGGCGAGGTGTCTGTGGAATGATAAGCCTTCCCTTAAAATGAATGGCCAGTGAAAATCTGCACTCTTCTAGCCAACAGTCACCCTTCACGCTTGCATGATTTCTTAATAGAAACAGATTCAATATCATTAAGAGCAATCCTTGCACAAAAATGGCAGTTTGGCTTTCATTAAACTCAAGTTTTCATTTCGAGCTTCCAAGAATTAGCTTTGTAACCATGGGAAAATCACCTCTGTGATATGAATTTCATCCTTTTTTAAAACAAAGGTATAGAATCACTGAACATCTTGATCAAAAGTCCTATAGAAGAACCCTGATCAAAAACAACCAAATTCAGAACAGAATTGCAAAACAGAGATTTTCTGAAGCCAGGAAGGCTAGATGAACTCAGGAAACAATTGTCCAGAGATCATCTTTAAAATCTTCTACCGAATACCAAGAAGACTGCTTGGAATCCCCAAATGAAGCAACAGTTTCCTTAACTAGTAAAGACAGTCTGCCTTGAGCACTGTGCCTTCCTACGGACTACCTAGGTGGGACCAAGTACACAATAGCAACTTGAAAGATGAGACAGGGTGTATAGGAAATGGAGTGTCTGTTCATGGAGGTGGAACCATTCAAAAGGGAGGGGAGAATATAATCAATGCCACTGCATTGTACACATAGAACTTGTTTACTGGATGTATATTCCACCACATATAGCCTCAACAACATGGGCAAAAATTATTTAAAAATAACAATAAAAAAAGGACTGGAACCTGACATCCTGCTGGACTCACGATGTTCCCTTGAGGCCTGTGGGCGGTAAGAGAAAGCAAGACTCTGAGACTCTCCTGCTGTGGTCAGAGCCACTCCTTAGACTTGTACAGGCTGGGAGCTGGATTCATGTTTGAAGGGATTTGGGGGCTCTTGACAATTTGATATCACTGAAACTAAAGTGATTCTAGGGTCATTTGTAGTGTTGGAGCTTGTAGGTAGATGCTGAGACTAATCTGATTAGATGGTTTCTCTGTTCTCCAGCGTGCAGTCCTCTGTAATGAAATTAGAGAAATGTCTGTTCTATTACGCCTGGTCAAGCCTCTTTTATGCTGGGCTTATTTGGTAAATTTGTTGATTTGGATATGTAAACACGGTATTTGTTTCCCCTCATTTGGTAACAAATACTGAGCAGATAGGTTTAGATATAGATGAGATCGCTTAGAGCATCTTTGGAAGATTTGCCTCCCACTCTAGGAAACCCCCCATGGAGCATGTGCTAAAACGTATGCCTCTGAGCACCTTTCCACATTTAGTTTGAAGACTGAGTGTTCAAAGAAGGCTTTTTCTTTGTATTTTCTGTGTGATCTAAGAGTCTATCTAGTGACATATCGGTCACATGCAGTTCCCATAAGCTAGCTTATAAAATGATTTTACCCATCTAACATATCCCCTCATGCCATCAGACTTGCTTACCTGTTGACTGTAATTCTGTACATAGTGAATGATGATCATGATGTAAGCAGATGAAATAAAAGGAAAATGGCACACACGTACACACGCACAAAAAATACTTCAAAAAATTGGTGGGGAACTATCACTAATTTTTAACTCCATTTTCCAAAGACTATTTGAAGTCATATATATATATATATATATATATAGTTCCTTAGGGATCATTCATTAGGATTCTTCACTAGAAATCTGACTAACATTTGAGTCATGCATAAGGTATGACCTTGGGTCCTCTGACTAATTTATGCAGCTTAAATGCAAATGATTTTGAGCATTAGGGATCAAAATCTCAGGGGACAGAGCCAAATTGACTTAAAAAAAGAAAAGCATTTTCATTTCTATGTTTTGTCTTAGAACCCTGTTTTTCACATTGAACTCCTCAAAGAGGGGTTTGTTTCTCTCTCTCTCTTTTTTTTTTTTTTTTTGGGGGGGGGGGGCGTTGTTTCCTAGCCATTCTCCCTTTGGCTGGTCTCTCGGCCATTTCTCTTCTTTTACTCCACACTCAAGAGAGAATATGAAGTAGCGAGTCCAATAACATTTAGTTGAATTGTTTCACTCGAAGGGTGCACTCTTTTGTTACTAAACCCTGACAAGGATTCGAGTTTTAAAGAGTATCTTCGGCTGAGCCCCGGTGGTGTAGTGGTTGTGCGCGGGACTGCAGCCCACTGGGATGGAGGTTCAATTCCAGGAGCAGCTCCACAGGACCAAAGCCTGGGCCTCCAACTCCCACCACCAGAGGGCAGTGATGCCCAAAATAACAAAAACGAAAAACAAAAATAAACAGTATCTTCTTTGTTCACTTCCTGATAATGAGATTACTAAATAAAAATGGCATCACATGACCAAATCCAATATAGACAACTGTTAGATGCCAAATGAAACACCCAGCTCTGGCAGCAATAAAGTAGTATATTGACCATAATGACTGAGTCACAATTAAAATGCCACTGAGCATTTAGTAGGTACTGTCTTATAAGAAAAAAGCCCATCTTTTTTTGAAAAAGAAAAGTAAAAAACAATGCCACTAGCACCATTTATGACCAGGTATTAAGCACATAGTGGGTATGTTTTAACATAAAACACTGGAAGCATTAGCTTTAGAAATACCGCTTCATAGAAATTAGTAAAATGATAGCTTTTTTAAGGCATGGAACAGAAAACAAAGATTATGAATCTTCTTTTCCTTGAAACGCTTCTGCCATACTTCACATTCACTGAAATAATAAATGACCTTGCTTCTCCAACTGGAAAAGTTCAAACATGATTCTTCAAAGAGACTTTCTGTTGCCTACCAAAAAATAATTAAACTCAGAAAAGTAGTGTTGTGATAAAGACATTTAATTAGTAAGTGCAGCATTAAGCTACCTATCACTCCTCCACCCACTAGTAATAAACAGTGGTGCACAGGGGAATGAATCATAGCAGTCATATCGCTGCCAATTTACTCACAGGGGACCACCGTGAATTGGACGGAATGGTAACTGGAGATCATTGCCCAGTGTTATATTGTTTATTCTGCAGTTGAGTATCAGAACATTTTACTTACAATTGTAAATATCTAGTTATGGTTTTGTGGACTTAACCAAGTTCATTGGCAATATATTTTCAAACACGGTTGAGGAGGGAGGCAAGCTGCTAGTCAGCTCTGCTGCTCAGGTGATGTTTACAAATAACAGAAAATGTAAACAGCATGGTTGGTAAGACAGCGAGCTATGTGGAGCTGACCTTTTTTCTTTTATTATTTTAGGAATTCTCCTACTTTCAAATCATTTGAGGAGAGGGTTGAGACAACTGTCACAAGCCTTAAGGTACAGACAAGTGAATTCGGTGTGATTGAGTCCCTTAAATCAGGGCAGCTTGGTCATTGCTGTGGTTAGGGGTTGGTTCTGAAAGTGGCGTGAGCCAGTGTGCTCTGTATCCATGACGGCCAGATCCTTTCCCTGCACATGTCAATCTATAAAGAAAATCCGTATTCAACAGTGTTTTCTGTACTGTACTCCATTCAGGTACAAACTGTTCAGTGAAATGTATTGAGATTTGTGTTCATTATTAATCTCCTTGGAGGATTGGAAGTCTTATCCCCCCTCCCAAAGTAGCTACATGAGAGATAAAGATAAATGGTATAAAGGTTATGTAAATATTAATTTGGAGCATGAGCAAATGTTCAGTAACAGCTCAAAATTCCTCCAGTTTGGGCTTGGGCCAACAAAAATGAACTTGGTGAGAAGGATTAAACCGCCACACCGTGCCATTAGCAACCTAAAGAGGCTTGTTAAATGCACACACTGAGCGCAATCTGATTATCATTGAGGGAATGTTAAACAGAGCTACGAGGCATTGCTCTGTATTAATGCCCTTGCTCTCTGGGTCTACACCGAAAATAACACCCATTACAAGATGAGTCCTAACAATACTGTATTTCTTGACTGAGAATAGATCAAGTATAAATAGAATCAGTCTCATCTTAAGTTGAATAAGGCTAGGAAAAATCATGAAGACTGAGAAGATAATTATTTTTTAAAGATATCTCCTAAACATTGACTTGATTCCATCTTGTAATAATTATCCCTATTTTGTGTACAATCCTATTTTGTGCTCGGGCATGTTGACTAGTCAGCACTGCGTGCTCCATCAGCACATCCCTCTTTTCCCATGTGCCAGACTGATGGGAGTTCATAAGCCTCTATACTTGACTAGAGGTTCTTCATTTTGACCCAGAGGGCTTTCTTTAGGGGGAACCTTTCCCATTGTCATCTATCACATTTGACATGAGGTAAATGGCTTAAGGCCCCAAGAACGAAATCATATCTCAGTGCTCACTATGCCTTAATCGGTGACATTCATTAACCAGAGGCTTCTAATTGTTCACTCTTCTGCTGTCCACATCATTGTTGATTGGATATACACGAGTCAGTTGAAGCCAACCAACCAGTTTTTACTCAGTCAATTCCAACTCCCAGTGGAAAGACAGTGTGGACGTGCCCCTTGGGGTTCGGGAGTGTGAATCCTTTACCAAAGTTGAACACCTCGTTGTTGCCCTGCATGTCCTGCAGGAGATGCCACATTGCCCCATGTGTAAGAGAAACGTTTGTAAGGGTTGTAGACATTTCTCTGGCTAGGCTGCTCAGTCTCAGAACTCAAGACTCTGAAATCTTAGGACCTGATGTCTCAACTTTTGCTTTTTAACCCTAGTCAATTCAAGAGGGATGGATTCTTTTGTTAGATACATTCTGATATAGGAGAAGTTGTACTTTGTAGGTTTACTTTAGAAGAACGGGATATGAAGAAGCAAAAGAAGAATAAAGAACAACCTATTTTCCTTTGCTTTTACAAAGTTCTGGTAAGCTCACAACTCATATATGAGTATCTGATCTGCATTCTCATTCTGTCACTTCAAGGCGTCCTCTTCGGACATGCACATCACCAACTCTGATTAACATAGTCTGTCTTTCAAGACCTGATAGCAGATTCTGTGCATGTGTGATTATCTGTGGGTTTAATAAGGTTCACATCCTAGTCTGCCTCCTCTCTCTCTCCTCTGCACCTCCTATGACATGGCTAATGCCTCCTGTCTCTTTCTTGACCCACCCAGGCAATGGAGAACAGCACCATTGCCAATCGTTAAGAATGTCTCATTCCTCTTTCTCCCTGGATGATATATTTAATTTGCTGATTTTCTCCACAGTTTATTTTCCTGTTTTAAATCCACTACATTTTGTGCCTTTCTTCAGTGGGGGAACCCCACTCCTTTCCTTTGGGGGAGTGGCATGAATCCATAAGAATGAATGAAAGTCCTACAGGTCTGAAGGCTGCCTTTCTCTTCACATGTATTGGCGCTCCACTTGGTTTTTGAAACACCACTTATAGCAGCAGTTCCCAACCTGCAGGTCATGACCCCTTTGAGAGTTGCGCTATCCATTCACAGGTGTTTCCCAATTCATAACAGTAGCAAAATGACAGTTAGGAAATAGCAACAAAAAAAATTTTATGGTTGGGGGTCACCACAACATAAGAAACTGTGTTAAAGGGTCATGGCATTAGGAATGTTGAGAACCCCGATTTATTGGGGCTCGTGCTTATCTCTGTCTTCTATCCAACTTCTTACAGTACTCTGTAAGAAAGGGAAGTCCACTCGCTATCTTTTCAGTCTGCCAAGCACCATATGGCATTTGTACCCAATCGGTTGTTCACCTTCATACCCCATGCTGGAGGCTGGTTTTCTATGAAAAACTTCCCATTTTGTTATAATCATAAAATTTTGTCCTCCCTACTTAAAACCTGGCAATGTCTTAGGTGTCGATCAGCCGGTGTCACCTCTACAGTTGATGGCATGCTTCGTGTGCCATCTAAAACCACCCTCCTGGCACCACACTGGATATAGCAATGGTTCTATGCGTTGTGCACCCCTGCCAGCCCACCTTATCTTTAGGACACCTTCTTTTTAATGAATATTACACAATCTGAATAACGTCCTTAAAAAAAAAAAAAAGCAAAGCATGTTATCCGTTTTTTTCTTCTTCTCCTTCTTCAATCAAACAGCTGTTTTATAGATCAAAAACTCAACTCAGTCTTTCAAATGAAAATGTATGCAAACAGCAGTTAAAATTCTCAGGACACAGTGACCAAAACACTGTTAGAGGGAAGGCTCCAAGAGAGTTCATGATCCACATGTCTGCCTGAGCAATTCGTTACCTCAAGTCTTCAACATGCATCCTTTACGCTCACACTCCTAGGGCCACACACCCCCCACCCCGATTCCCTTCTCTGCCAATTGTTTACTTCAAATAGGTTCCTTCTTGCATTGTACTTGAGAAAAAACAAGAAGAATGAAACAAAGCTCAGAAAAATACTGAAGTAACTGGTATTCATCTGATTGCAAAGGAGAATTAAAGTGGGAAAGACCAAGAAAGAGAAAGACGGAGACTGTCAATAGTTTACATTGAATCCATCTTTTTTTCTCTAAAAGGGGGAAAAAATCACTTAGTTGTAAATACATCATCCTGATTCCACCTGCAAAGGCAAAATGCAGAGAAGAGGAGCTGTCCACACTCAGAGAGATCAGCAAACTATGAGCGATGGGGTAGATCCAGGCAAATGATAGTTTTTAAATGGCCCATGAGCCAAGAATGGATTTTACAATTTTAAGTGGTTGGGGAAAAACTTGAGAGGCTAATATTCTGTGAAATTTGAAAGTTATATGACAAGAAAGTCCTATTTCAGTGTTCACATTGAAGGTTTCTTGGAACCCACCCAAATTGCCTGTGGCTGCATCCCCCCTTCAACAGCAGAGGTGCCTAGTGTTGACAGTAGAAGGTGATGACCTTGAAGCCTCAACAATTTACCTCACTTTGTAGGGAAAGGGTTTTTCACTCTCCTCTACACCAGAGTGAAGTGTTCTAAACACCAGTTTAGTAAATAAGCAGGCTCAGAAGCAGCGAGGGCTTTTAGTGAGTTGGAGGAAATTGTTTGCTTGTTTTTGCAGTGGCTGAACTGCTTTAAACCATGGTTTAAGTGTATTGGTTTCTTTTCTGAAAAGGCAGGTGGGGCGTTTGGGGTTCCACACATTCCTGTTCTTGTCGGTGATCACTGGGTGCTGCTGAGCTGTAGCGAACAACTTGGCCAACAAAGCCCATTTAACTGTTCTGTACCTTCCCCTATCCACATTTGAATGATGAAAGAAAGCCGATGTGATTAATACTAAGTCTCGCACCCAGTATTTTAGATTGTTACATAGGCTTTTGAAGAGCTTTCTAATAAAGTTTTTCTTAACACATTGTGGATGGATCCCGAGTTTATCCGGTCTTTAATGTGTTAACTTGAAGATGGGTTTTGGATCTCCACCACTTCCCCACCCATTCACATTGATTTGGTTGCTTGATTTTTAGCTGCTTGATTTTATAATATCTGGTCTTTAATGTGTTGAGATACTTATTCATTTCTTTCCACTTCATTTCTCTGTTAATAAGCTGATACAAGAACAGAAAAAGGGAAGCTGGCAGGGCATTATGGCTTTGTGACTGGGGGCTGTTACTCTTCTAAAGACAAGTGTCCCGGAAGGTGTGACAGGGCCAGTGCCCTAGACCCATCACTACCTGGCAAAGCAGAGCCATTTAGAAAGCATATTCAGCAAAGCCACTTCGGCTGTTCAGAAGACCGTTCTTAGAAATTCTGGCCAAGGAAAACCAAGCCACAACCATGGGGTCCATGCGGACTCATATTGCCCTTGTTAGGCCATCTGACGAAGTCCCCAAGAGAAAGTCTTTGTTTAAGTCACTTAGTAAGGTTGTGAAATCAGGGGGGAGGGTGTATGTGTTGAATCTAAAATGCAGTCAGTGCCATTCCGATTAAATTGGTCGTCAGGGTAGTGGACAGGGGTTCCCACATCCACAGATAGGGTTTTGCCCCTGAAGGGATTGGAGGCCTTAACCAAGAAGTGGAAGAGATGAGTCTGTTTGCTAAAAGTCTGCTGCGTAATTAAAATTTGGAATCCTGTCCCCAGAACCCAAGTGTGGGTAATCAGGACTTTGTGACACTCGTATGCAAGCATTCTACTAATGCAAAACCATTCTTTCCTCTTCTTTGCGTTTGCCCATTTTAGACGAAAGTAGGCGGGACACACGGCGGAGGCAGTTTTGAAGAGGTGCTCAGCTCCACGGCCCAGGCCAGCGCCCAGAGCTCGGCGGGAGCCTCCGGGCGGGCCAAGCCGGCGCTACAGTGCTAGACGCCACCAGGCTGCAGCACAGCCCATCTCCTGCTCCCAGACCCAGATATGAAGACCGTATATTTGTGTTGACACCATGACCACCAACTTTTAGTCTCCATATTTTGCCATCTTTTACCTGTCCCCTACAGAGCCGACAAGACACCCCTGCCTTTCTGTAATATACCATGCATCTTCCAATCGTGTAACTGCTAATTACTTGCTTTGGCTTTTGCTTTGACCCTTTGATGACAAGCACGAGGGGTTAACCCCTTTCAGTGCAGTTAGACAAACAGGATGGAGCTTTTTGTAACCGGTCCCAGCAATTAATGACATTGAGAAGTTTACTGAATGACCAATGATCTTCCTCAGTGATATAAATCGCATATGTTTATTTCTGCAGCTAAATACTTTTAATGATACAACTTTGAATTCTTCATGTAAGTCTCAGCAGTCACTGATGGGCCTCCAATGGCTGACTCTGCAGTTCCTATTTTCAGGCACCTACTGCCAACGTGGTGGAGAAGCCAGCTCTTTGAGTAAGATGACCCCCAGCGCCCCTAGCTTGCTAGACATTCATTCTAAAGTGCTCTCCAACATACCTAAAATGCTTCTTAACTCAGGTAAAGGGTGGTGGAAAATATTTGCCAGTTGCTGCCATATATGGAGAAAAACATCCTATTTATACAGCTAAGAGCCCCGGAGCACGTACCTTTTACATTTCAGACTGTCCACTTCTCTTTTCTTCTTCTAAATGAGAATCTGTATCTGTCATTAGGTTCCAGAGTTAGAGTTCCTACACAAATTTTTGAAATGCATATTGAGTAGACCTGTTCATTAAAAAAATCACCATTCTAAAACTCTACAAATTGTCTGTGTGATCTATTTGTATATCCATTACTCTCTTGCAGTGTTTATAGTTAAAACGAAGTGGGCAGATGCCCCAGTTAAATAAGTCCACCTGAACATTTCTATTCAAATTAATAGCATCAGATCACTTCCATCCTGAGTTGAAGGTCAGTCAGGTTCAGGGTCACATAATCTCAGCAGCTGGAAGTTGTTGCCGAGGGAACAGGGCTGTGAAATGGATCCACAGCAGGCAAAGAAACCCAGCTGGGGAGAACTTTAACACTCTCCCTATTTTGTCTTCCAGCCAATGGGCTGAAGTCCTGGTTCCAGAGGGCTTAGAAGCCACTGGACCACTAACCCAATGAGTGGAGCTGTGAGTACACTCTGATGCTCCACATAAGAAAGGCCTGGCAGTCTCCCTTGGAAAATACAGCCACTGGAAACTTCAGGGCGCTCAGGTCTGCAGACACCCAGGGTGGTCACCTCGAGGGTGGGCATGAGCCAGCGTTGATGCCACGACCTGGAAGCGTGGTAGAGCTGTACTCTACCTAATAAGACGCAGCATGAAGAAAAGAGACCGTCAAAAAGGCAGCAAGAGAGAGTTTAGAGGAATGCCTACCATTTCTCACGCAGCAAGAACTGCAGATGGGGCCAGAGAGATTAAATCTCTGCCCACTGCAATCACAAACCAGCCACACTGTGTTTGGCTTCCAGCCCTAGGGGACCGTGGAAGCTTCAACCCACATACTGGAGGAAAACTTAGGGAGGATGTCAACTCGCTGTACATGAAATGACACAAAAAAATCATTGCAACAATCAGAAATTGCAAAGGTGACTATCAGACAAAACAAACTGGCTTTTTAAAAAAGGTGTCATTTAACCATTTGCCACTCTTAAAATGATAGCATCATGGAAAATATTCCTGTCATCACAGTATAGCTTCATGATATAACTTGTATCTCGCAGATATAACTCAACTACTGGACACTCACGCCTGCCAAGTAGTCTGCGTTTTACTCAAAATTAGCTTTTTTTTTCAGTCCCATGGAAAACAAGACACATTTATTCTTTACACTGGAAAGCCTTGGTAATCCGTGCTATTTACAATGGGGTGGCATTGGGGTGGACTAAACTCAGAGGCACACTAAGGGCAACAACATGAAGACCCAACCCTGGGAATTGAAATTAGTCACCGGCAATCATTTATTTTTCCCAAATCACCATGTCGGCTTGAAACAGGTGGAGCTCCCCTATAAAATAGGTAATAAGACTATGAACTTCAACCCAACAGCCTTCTCTTGTGATCACATGGAAGTTGAATGCAATGAAGGAAGATGGTGCTAGGAGTGAAAAATGATTTACTAAGAAATGTAAACAATTTATCCAACCTTGGTGTGTCAGTCCGGGCAGACTAGAGGAACAAAATCATAGACACGCATATAGGTATAAGGAAAGGGTTTATATACAAAAGGAATGGGACATGGAGAAAGCATCCCAGTCCAGTCCAAAGTCATAAGTCTGGTATTAACCCATATGCCCGAAATCAGTCTATAAAGTCTTCTTCCGACTCACGAAGTCACAGGTCAGTGGGTGCAGAATCCCGGTGCTGGCAGGGCACCTCGCCTCCAGGGCTCAGGGTCCATCAACAGCAGAAGCAACTCATCGCTGGCAGAGGTCTCCACCTAGCCACCCCAGCTTCAGAGGTCTGACTCCATGAGGGCAAAGCTGTGTGGTCTCTCTGCCGTCTCCTCCAGCTTCTTGGATGCTGCCAGCTTGTCTTATATGTGATTAATCGCCTCTGAAACTAACTCCCAACAACTGGGGAAGATAGTTTCTCATCTTCACGAGGGAAATATCGCGAGATTTCCTAGGAGTCTCAGGTGAAAGCCATGCCCACATAGAGGCCTCATTGACTACTCAATGGCTATCTCCAGATTAACAGGTCAGACTCCACCCCTACATTTCAATCATAAAATTAACATAAGCACATGACTGCCACAGTTGGTGTCATAATAAAAAAATGTAAGTTATTTATCTATGGTCACTTTTGATACTCTATAATTAAGCATGGTAGACATCTCCATGGCTACATTTCAATGTGACCTTCAGTGCACCGAGCAGACCCACGCAAACCAAAAGCAACATAATTGTGCCCACCTTTGCATGTGAAGACTGGCAATATGCTTCAATAAAATTGCTGGGGACTGGGGTGCTGCTTCTCGTTGTGAGGTGGATTTTTTTTTTTGGGGGGGGGGAGGGCGCGGGCATCACTGCCTCTGGTGGTTGTGGGCGCTACCCAGTGCTGCTCCTGAGAACCGCCGCTGGATTTGAACCAAGTCCGTGGGCTGCAGTCCCACACTCAACCACTTACACCACCAGGGCTCAGCCCCATGAGATGGATTTTTTTAAAAAACATGGGCACTCCAAATTAAGTAGCAGCTGGTCCACCCTAACCACAGGGAAAAGCAGTCTGGAGGGATTCCTTTGTTGTTGAGTCTAACCCAAGACTTATTTTTTGAATTGTATTGTGAATACAGGATTTGTTATTAAGACAAATTCCAGGGAAGTAGATCCCTTTTCAAAAAAAGTACTTTTTTTCCCAAGTGATTATGTGCAAATAGGTACAGACATTGCTGGTGGCTTCACTAGAACTATCTTTTATTGATTTTCATTTTATTTTGTCTTATGGAATGCATTTTATAGCCCTGTCATAAATGTAAAATTTAAACACATTAACCCAGTGGGCTGGGTCAGAACTAACCCTGAATTCCCTCTGGGGTAGTAGATCAAGTGACCACATTTTGTTTGAACCAGTAAAGATTTCCTGAGAGTGAGCGGCTGTCATTTAGGAAAATTACTACAAACACCCAAAAATTCTCGAAATGGAACTCAAGAGGCACAGAAAAATTCCTGGTTATAAATATTCGAACTTGGCATGATTGATAGATGGACGGGCTTGCCACCACTCTCTCCGCAGTAGTAAGCAGACGGTGCACTCTTCCTGCTTCTCAGTGCAGAGCAACTGCACGTCCACCTCTGCGTTGCTGCTGAAAAGATCATGCACCTTGCTTCCTGCAGATTAGGTATCCATGGATACTGTGAAGGGTTTCCTAAGAAACGAGCCCAGAATTCTCAACGTGACAGCCTAATAAGCAGTCTGCAAATGGAAAGTGGCATTTGAAAAGGAGCAGGCACTACTGTCTCTCACCAAAATGTCAGGGGTTCTGCAGGGACTGTCGCTGCGACCCTCCCCATCAAGGGGTGGTGCAGCATCAAAAGGCAAGTGGGGGCAGGAGACTGGTTCCTTAGGCTAAGTTTTGAATGGCCACTGACCCTGGGATAGGAATAAATCATAAAGAGATGGGATAGGAATAAATCATAAGGGCGAGGGAAAACTTGTGCGGTGTTCTTCGTGGAAGGTCCAACGACACCGGTCATGTACTTCCCCTATGCCCAACTGAAACCCTGGATGCACAGTGGTTGATCGATCTGTTAGTCTAAAGTTTGGCGGTTCAAAGCTGCCTGAGAAAGCTGTGGTTATTTGCGTCTATGAGTCTTACCGCTTTGGAAACCCTGTGGGGCAATCTTACGCTGCCTGATAGGGTGGCGCTTGAAGTTAGAATCACCGAGCTCATCAGCACCAGGTTGGCTTCCATGAATTTAGTAAGTCTGCGTATATATTCCTCACAGACGTTCACGATTGGGACACCAGACAGTGACAAATACAGAAGGAGAAACCAGTGCCATTTCACAAGTGTTGTATACTTATATGTTGTATGTTCATGGGAGGTGTGCACATCCCAAGGGAGGGGGAGGCATGGGAGGTGAACGGGAGCACGTTAGCCAGTTTCTGAGTCTGTGATCCGGACACTCAGGCAGGTCACGTGAAATTCAAGTTGATGCCGGTCATCATTTGTCAAAGGCAGTGCAGTCCTTTTGAGAGTGCAGTATCAATACAAATTTACAGGCCTCTACCCAACCCCAGGCCATCACTAAGTCGGCAGAAAGATCTATTCTTTTGTCTTCTTTAAATCTTTTTATTGGGGGCTGTCTATTCTTAAAAGCAATTATAATTAAATTTACAATCACCCAGTGAATTGGTCCTACAGGGATATAGGTCATTAATTCAGAATTGGATGAATAAACACTCCAAGGTTTTAAGCTTTTAACATTTACTTAAAAGGTAGCCCCTCTTCCTTCCTCCCCACCCTGCCCTCCATTTTCACGTGCTACAATGGAATCAGCACATCCTGTTCCACAGCCCCCTTTTATTGCCCAAATGACATCACGTGGCTGGTTTGGGAGTCCAGGCAAGTGAAAGCACACAGACTCCCATGTGGGGAAACCAACAGACACAACACAATGCCATGAGAAGAAAACAAATCCCGTGATGACAGAATCTCTTCCTGTAGAGAATCACTCAGGGGCCGGGCTCTGCAGCGGCTGCAGCTATGTTGCTGTTTCTTTCTGCCTCAAGTTCAGAAACAAGCTGGACTATTTCAGGGTGACTGAATTTTCCTGTAAAACAAGAGGTAGGAAGAAAAGAAAGACATTCTCACATTCCCAGGAAAATCAATACCTAGCTTCCTTTTGAACTCAGAGCTTGTCAGGGGCTCAAATTTGTCAGAAGTATGACTCAAATGCCCAAGCAGGATGACAGCATCCCCAGCACCTCTCACTGAGAGGCCACTTTCCGGGGCTGGGGGCGGTCTTCTGTGCTCTTCTGGCCGCTTTCATACCCTCCTGGGCCTCCTCTTTAAAGACAACACCATTCACGGCCCCTCCTCCTCACCATCACCCAAAGGACTCTTAGCCTTGGTGCCTCAAGGTCACATCACAGACTCCCTGTGATGGTTTGAGATTATGTTAGCTAGGAGCTGGGGGGAGGGGGGAGGGAAGGTAGGGGTGGCACCCACCTATCAACCAAGTCACAGCCAGATGAAATCTCCTTGAGGGTGTGGTCTTTTGTAGAAGAAAGAGCTTGACAGGAGTTGAGACCTCCCTCTCTAGCCCTCTCCTGTGCAGCTGGCTCTTGCATCTGGCTCCCTCATCTCCTGGGAGCTATCGGGGACTACCAACAATGGATTCCCTCACCCTGCTGCCTGTGCCCCCCCAACACCGCTGCTTCCTGCTTGTCAATTTGCACAAGTCAGGCGACTCTGATTTGAACCAGATGGGACTTCCCCTACTCCTTTAACTGTATGAGGCAATGATGGCTAGAAATCGCTTTCTCTAGACAAACACACCTCAGTGTTACTGGGTTCGCCTCTCTCTGACATTGCCTGTCATGATTCTCGGTCATTTCTAATGCACACCTAGCAACAACTCGGCCCTTTGGAGGAATCGTCTCCTGACCTCAGCCGCCTCCTCTGACCAGCACATCTGGAACGCTTCCCTGTCGCCCTGAGCTCTCCCTGCTCTCCTCTCGCCCATTCGTCCCAGTCCTAACAAGGAGAGAACCCTTCTTTCTCCCTCGATGGTTCCTGTCGGTAGGTTCTCTGGCCACGTGCTGTGAGCTGAGCCCACCATGGCTGGATGGAATGCTGCCTATTCACAGGCAAGCCCCATGAGGGGCTGCAGGGTCAGGCCACGATTGCCGTCTGATTCTGCACAGTGGACAGACCTTTCTTCCTAGTCTCTCTTAGTCTAGGAGTCCTGCTGAGAGTGTCCCCTTTCACAACACCAAGTACAGCTTTAGCTAAGGCAAAAAAAAAAAATCATTCATGGTAAAGGGAAGGACCAAGGAAGGCTTCAAAGAGATGCTACTCTTTGGGAGATGGGTCTTGAATGAGGGAAGGCCATTGAAGTGGAGGGAGTTAGCAGACAGTGGACCAGGCCACCGAGGTCAAAAGCATTCAACCGAAGATCCCTGGGGGTGCTTCTAGGTAAACGATGGCCTGTGAACCCAAGGCCATCGGTTTAAACCTACCCGCCGCTACCCTGGCAGACACAATGAGGTTCTCTGCACCTGAACAGTCTCAGCTTCAGAAACCCTATCAAGGTCACCAGTCATCACCATTGACTTGTTTGGGTGTATATCAACCTGACATCCCTCCCTCCCACCCAGTCACAGAGACCCGCAAGCCTGACTCAAGAAGGGAACAGAGCCCCAAAACCCTGGTGTTTCCCAGTGTGGCCCTCCCTCCGAAACAAGTGCTGATTTCGGAGATCACTACATCACATCAAATGGACCTTGTGTTTCAGACACCAAAACTGCCTTCACGAAGATGTCGGGTTGCCAAATCCTCCCCTGCTGCTCTTAATAGAGGGCTGGGCATGGGTCTTGACACAGCTGGGAGCTTCCTCCTCAAACTTGTGATGCACACCTCTGCCTCCGCCCAGGCTGACTCCCCCAGAGGCACGGTCCACCAGGCACTCTCCAGAGGCCAGCAAGCTGCGGGGCCCACAGCCCAGTGTTGGCATGCAGACCAGACCCCAGAGGCAGCATCCTGCTGGAGCTCTGAGGGCGATGCACAGAGCCATGGTTTTGTTTGTTCAACAATGACAGGCAAGAGGATTTCTAGGAAGGGTGGGTCGCCTGTGGGCAGGTCAGTGCCCCAGCCCCCAATGCAGCAGTTCCGAGAGCCCAGGTGGAAGGGGGCACACCAAGAGAGTGGGATGCACAGGAGGGAAGTGCACTGGGGTCAAGTGCAAAGTGTATTCTGAACCATGACCTTGGAGGTGGGACTTGTCTGTGAGGCCCTGAAAGGGTGAGAGAAAGGCTCTCCCATGCAGGCTTATGGAAGAGAGAGGCCAAGCTGTGGCCGAGGAGACACCAGGGAACAACACGAGCGGGAGCCACCCTTAGTGTAGACACGCAAGTATTCACACCACATTCATGGTTGGTGTAGGTTAACATGCAGGAAATGACGTTACGTTGAAAACAGCTAATGACTATTAAATGATGATGACGCATGTCAGGCATGGCTCTGATCTGCATAAACTAACTTACGACATCCTCAAACAATCCCACAAAGGACGCTCACTTTTAGAGAGAAGGAATCAAAGGCCCAGAGAGGCCGAGGGCACTACTGCAGAGCACAGCAGAGCCGAGGATGAAATCGATCGTGCTACGGGGTTCTATAATGCATGACAGATTACCAAGTATGTTAGGAGGGGATGTCAAAAAATGTAGACCCTTTTGACAACCTTGACCAAAGCCGGCTGAATACTATTACGGCCCCCATTTTGCAGAGGGGCCAGTGGCTGCCCAAAGACACGTGGCCACTCTGTGATGGAGCCAGTGCGTGAACACAGCACTGAGGCTATGTAGGCTCCCCACCCCTCTCCCCCCAGGAATCCCTGTATAAAAGGGATGGGATGGAGTCTCAACAGGGGTTCTCAGTCTCAGAACCGCAGGGCCTGAGGAAGAAGTGAAGCTAAGGCGGATTTCTCAGGGAGAGTAGCTCCAGTACCTGCGGTGGAATCGTAGAAGTCTTGCAACCTCCCGGGTCTGTTCTCAAGGCCTTCGTACTCCGACGCCTGCAGAATCATCTCGCACTGGTCCAGCTGCTTCACGTACTTAGCCTCCGCGCTGGACTGGGTCTCGTACTCCTGAGTAAAGGGACCAATGAAGCAGCATGATGCTGGGTAGCAGGAGCGGGGCCCAAGGACTATTCTAATTTGGGTACCAGAAGTAAGAGTCACGGTGGAAAGGACACCTACTATACAAGGAGGGAGGCTCTCCCTGCCATTGCATAGTTTGGCATCCGTGTAGCCCTCCAGAGGCTAGGCGGTCTCTTTTGTTTCACTCGACACTTTCAAGCCCTACCTTCAGGCACCCTATTCTACGTCAAAATCATTCACTGTCTCTCATCTGCCCGAGTCACTGAGATCTTGCACCCTTTACGCTGAAGCGCCACGTACATTTAATGATTCTTTCTCCCATTTAGTGGCAGCGTCCACCCCCACCCCTACCCGTTTAAGTGAATCGGAAGCTTCACTTAAAGCATTTGCTTTTGCTTCTACTGCTTGGCAATCAAAGTCTGTCCTTACTTCCTACACCATGAAGTTGATGCCAACTCACAGCTGTCCCATGTGCTCTGCACTGAGTTCCAATGGCTGGGTTTTTGGAAGTAAACCACCAGGATGTGCCTCTGGGTGACTCCCACCTCTCCTCTTCCTCTTAGTGGCCAAGCACATTACTGTGTGTCCCACCGAGGGCCTCCACTTCCTACAGAATTAAATCAAATCCGTCTACCCTTTGACCCCCGAGGACCTGTGAGATTTGCAAGTCCTGGTGTGCTTCCAGAGCCTTGGTGGCGTGGTGGGTGGCACACCGGCTGCTAACCACAGGTCAGCAGTTCAAACGGCCCAGACACAGGGAAGGAGAAAGATGGGGCCTCCTGCCCTGACAAAGATTTACAGACTCGGAAAGTCACTGGGGCAGTTCACACAGTCACTGTGAGTCAGAAATGGCAGTGTGCTTGCTGTTTTTTGGAGGGCTGTTGATGTGCTGGGTGTGTTGGCCTGGGGGGAGACGAGCGATGGGGTAGGAGAGGAGCAGGTCTCTAACGTACCTCCTCAGGGGTCTCACCCTGCTCAGCACAGACCTGAAACAAAGTCTGCTGCCCGGAGCCCCAACCTCTATGATGCACGGCCATTCTTCGCTGAAGACCAAGTGTTCCTGGCTGGGCTCCCCACAACGTTCGTGTTGCGAATTCCAGCCCAGACGTGTCAGGAAAGGGACTCCATCACTCCGTCTGCCACACGGCATGACTAGAAAGCACTGGAAAGCTCCCCGATGTTGAGCAAACGCCTTATAAAGGCTGCTATTTGGATGCTGACAGCTAAATTTGACTGGGGGATCACTCAACAATGGAACTCACTACACTCCGTCTCACTTCAGTTGCACTTAAACAGAATTGTACCTTGTTTAAGTGTTTATTCCTATCCACACACAGGCACTGACATTTAATCTACCTAAACTCCGTACTTAACAAAAAGAAGTGGAATACTCCAAGCATAGCAGCTTAGGGGTTTTCTTGGTTGAAAGTGAGAAAAAGAAAAACTTCGGGAGCATGAGAGGGTCCAACACATGACAGATTCTGGGTTGCTTATAGATTGCTTTTAAAAACAGACAATGCTGGCATCTCTTTCAAGAGAAACTGGTTCAGGTGTTCTTCTATTTCACTTTGCAGCAAGGACACAGGGCGGCGGGGGGGGGGGGGGCGTGGGGGGGAGGGATGCACACAAAGCTCTGGACTGCGAAGGAGCCAGGGAATCCTGAGACTTTCCTACAACCCATTCCTAAGGACAGGAGGGGGGCTGAGCAGGGAGAGTGAACTATGAAATATGGCTCTTCTAGCCAAAGCCTCTAATTCCCACCAAACGACCTTTTCCTGCATGGGTCTGGTAAGAGAGTGAGAGAAGCTACTGAGAGGATTCTCCTGTGATCGACTGCATCCCTGGAGTGGCATGCTGCTGTGGGTGACCCGAGCCCTCTGAGAAGCAAAGGAAGGGATCTCATTATTAGCCAGAGTCAGGAATGGAACAGATTCCCTGGATCCAAGATCCCTGTGCACTGAGCCTCCTGGATCCAGATGACAAGTATATAATCAGCAAGCAGCAGCAGAAGCAGGAGCCAGAACATGGGGCCGAGTGGTGGGTTTCCCAACCCAGGAGCAAATTAAGATGAGAGCTTTTATGCAGGAGCCTGGCTGAAGGAGTGCTTCTGGCCCTTAACTGGGGAGTTGGCCTTGACCCATGGAAATGGAGCCGAGAGCTTTCGGACCGAGGCTTCCTGGAGTAGGGTGCCCCTTTGCACTCATTCGGGAGTCGAGTTTGCTGACTTGGAGCTTGAGCTGAATGCCATTGGGTTGAGGTTTCCAGTGGAGTGGAAACCCTCGGGGTTTCCCTTGGGGCATTCATGAGCAGACTTGAGACTTTGTAACGTGTCTGGGTATACAACTTCCCTGAGTGTTTCTCAAAGGCATTACAACTTGTTAACTTCTTTAACAAACCCTGTAATCATGAATTGTGTCTGTGAGTTTGGGGTAGTCATTACAGTGCTTATTGGAAACTAGCGAGGTAAAACAGAGAACTTTAATGAAGACATCACAGGCTGCATGGAGGAACAAGCTGATAATGGAAGCCAACCAGGTCTTGAATAGCCGGTGCTTCAAGCTAAGCTGCCCCCGTTTCGTGCCGCAGCTAATGGACATCAAGGACTTCAAACAGTGAGAGGCCAGATCAGGTAAGTCATTCGGAAAGATGAATCTGGTTGCAGTGTGATCAATGACTAGGTTCAACTTGTGCCCTAGCAGATTTGCTATTAAAATTTGGAATAAGGTCACAGCCATAAGATGGACAGAAATGGATGATTTGAGAAACATTCAGGATGAGGAACAGAAAAAAATATTAACGTGAATGAGAGGGAAGTTCAAAACAGCTACTTGGTTTCTAGCTAGAGAGATGGTGAAAATGACGATGGCAACATACGAACAGATGTTCTTGACACAAAGGATGTATGTATGAATTTTTGTAAGGACTGTAAGAGCCCTCCAAAAACTGATTTAAAAAGAAAATGGGAGAAGTCCATTTGGGGGCGGTACCCCTCATATATGTGAATAAAATGCCAATAAAACTCTTTAGAAAAAAGAAAAGAGCCGAAACTGACAGAGCCAAGAGAGAGCAGGCTCCCCTGGATCACATCACCACAGGACGTGGAGTGTGGCATTCTTGTGCACCTGAACACAGACACGGACTCCCTTCGATGTAAGTTCTACAAGTGATCAGCCTCCATCTGGGAGGAAGCAGAGGGAAGCTACAGGTACCTGGTGGGCCTGAGAACAAGTGCGCTCAACACCAAGAACAGCTGCTCCCCCAAACTGTGGTGTTTATGAAGGGTGGCTGCCGAGAAACAGCTGGTCCACTCCCAATGTGGGTGAGCAGAAGCAGAGTCCAGCCAGTCCTCCAGGGAAGGAACTCACACAGAAACATGCCCAGGAAAATAAATATTAAGTGCGGGAGCAAAAGGAAAAGTCTAGATGAAAACAGGGAAGGGAGACAAAGCCAGGATTAAACTTACACAGAACAACAAAAGAGGCAGTTCTGTGGAGTTAAAGAAGCTATCTGAGCCAGCTTCCTTCTACATGTTGAGGAAAACTAACTGCACATCCCGATGTGCAGAAGTCAGAGTCCATAACACTTACCATGTAAGTATAAGCCCCTCCCAGGGAAATGGACAACAGAAAAGTGGGTGAAGGGAGACAGTGGTCGGTGGAAAACAAGAAAAAAAAAAATTTCTAAATTATCAAGGGTTCATGAAAGAGGGTGGGTGGGGGGGAATGAACTGATATCAAGGGCTCAGTAGAAAGAAAATGTTTTCAGAATGATCGTGACAACATATGTACAAATGTGTTTAACACATGCATGGATGCATGGATTGCGATAAGAGCTATACGATCCCCCAATAAAACAAAAAAAACTTGCCATGTGAGAAAAAGAATAAGGAACAAAAATAAGATTTTTGTAGACAACAAACACCACAAAGACACACTTAAAAAAGAAAAAGCAGAATCAAACCTATAGCGAATGATTTCAAAAGGAGATAAAACTATTGCAAAGGGAGCTAAAAAACACTAAAAACATGAAAAAACATAAAAAGCATTAGAAAGAATTGGAAGTCATTTTACTAATGAAGACTGTGCAATAACAAACAAAAAGATAATTAAGCATGATATTCAAGGGGCTTCAAAAATTCATTGAAAAAGAAACCTCTGACTGGTTGTCCTGGCCCCTAAGGTAGGGAGAAAAAATGTCCATGAGCAGGTAAGAGTGCCAGGCATTCAGCCTGGGGGCGTGTGGGTGCAATTCTCCCCACAAAGTATCACAAGATAGATCTTCAAAGCTAAATGCAGGCAGTGAACTAGACAATTTTCTGTGGTCCTTTAAAGAGGGAAGAAGAAAACGTTTTCTCTTGGCTTGCTGGTATTTGTTTTCACATTTCTACAGCAAATGATAAATAATAACCGGGGATATTTATTTGCCTTAAATAGGTATAACTCTCTGATACCTGTTTCTCATGGTGAATGGCTGTGATTAACGGTTCAGTAATCAATCAATGAACATTTTCTGTGTAATTAGGACTATTGTAAATTCTATGGATTTGGAAGAGACTGAACTTCTAAAATCAAAATCAAGATACTATATATACTTTAGTGTAAGTCAACCTGAGTATCAGCCAAGGCACCTACTTTTACACAGAAACGGCATTAAATTTGTGCTGGAAAAGTCAGCTTACAAACAAGTATAAATGGTACATTCATTGGCATCATGAACACAACAGAGCCATGCAGATGTGTTCTATTAATTAACAAATAGCACAGTGAGAAGGGGAAAATGTTGACTTAGGAGTTGGGGAGACGGCCTGGTTTTGCCACCCATTACCTCAGCCAAAGCAAACAAATAAGCATGGCCCTTAGTTTTCCTACCCAGGAAACAGGGAGCTGAAACCAGTTTCCTACACGAATCTCTATCCATACATAAAGCAGTCCAACACTGTCCCTGATAACATTTAAATGCCTCTGAGGGAGAACAGTCAATACAACTACTACCCAACATTACCCACCAATCTCTGATACTCAAAAGAAGGAGATTAAAGACTTTTACCAACTTCTGCAATCTGAAATGGATCAGACAGACACTCAGGATGCAGGTAATTGCCGGGATTGAAATGCGGAAGCTGGAAATTAAGGAGAGAGCCGACTTTGGCAAATCTGGTCTTGGTGATAGAAAGGATGGGATGCTGGAGATCACAATAATAGAACATTACACAAGGGCAACACCGTATTCATTGGAAAGAGCTCTCTTCAACAATACAGAAAGTGACTGAGATGGCCAGACCTCAGTGGCCAGCTATCACAGTCATCTGATGGATTGCTCCTGTAGAAATCGGCACAGGAGACCCTCCGATGACCAGTCAGAACAGGGCTGCGGGCAGCTCTGTAGCAGACCGTCCAGTGCTCACAGGCAGGCCGATAAAGGTGACGGAGAGCCGACAGTCCTTCAGAGCCAAAATATGACTTTGAGCACAGACTTTCCCTGGATTTTGAGAACATCTCAAGAATAGCTATGGCCCACTAAACACAAATGACCAAATGGGTCATGGAAGGAGATTTAAGCACATCATACAATCAAGAAACCAAAAAGGTATGAAAAAAGCCAAAAAGAAATGACCAAAAGGGATGTCAGAAGACACCCTGAAAGTGGATCTTGAACACAGAGAAGCCCACTATGAGCTAGACTCAAACCCACTTTTGAATTGTCTGAAGTCCATGTCTTTCTCAAAGGGGAAATGCGGTGGGTAGACGTGAGGCTTGGGAGGCAAGAAGTAGAGCAAAGAGCAAGACACGCAGGGGCCTTGACTCAAAATCCGCACCAGGCACTGTGACGGCAAGAAGAATGGGAGCTCTGGAGGGAAATCAAATGTCTGTCAAGATGAGGAATTTCCACAGCAGTGTGTGTGTGTGGGTGGGGGGGGGGGGGGGGGGGGGGGGGGGGGGGGGGGGGGAGAAAGAGGGGAGACAGGCACAACCAAAGAGTAAGAGAGAGAGTTTATTCAGATAAGCTAAGTCATCTAAGTCATCTACAATCATGATGGGTCTGATAAACACAGGTACCGTCAATTTCCACCCCCACTCCACGCCCCCAAGATATGAAATTCTAAATCATAGTACGTATCAAAATTACCTAATTTGAAAGTAGGTTCTTTGCCAATCTAACCAAGTTCTCATGAGACCATGAAAGTGGGCCCAACTCCAATAATGGCTGGTATGCTTCAAAAAAGGGGAGGAGACTCACGACTGACAGCCACACTGGAAGCCAAGAAAAAGTCATGCAGCAGGCTTTCCGAGAGACTTCTGAGAGTTTGAACCCCGAGGATACCTTGATTTCAGACTTGGAGCCTGGAATCACACAACTGCCAAGAAATAATAAACTGTGGCTATTTCAAGAGACCTTCATTGTGGCCATGGTTGTGATCACCTTCAGAATCTCAGACACATCACATATACTTACTTCCCAAAGGTCATAGATCTCCTTTCTGAGGTCCTCTGGCAGAAGCTGGGTGAGCTGCTCCATAGCTTCCTGAAACACTCAAACACGAATTTAATTATGATCATGTCTAACAACGAGTCAAAGAAGTCAAAGAAAGGGCAGGAGGAAAGAGGAGGCACACATCGGACACTTCTTTGAGGACATGAATTACTGTATTTATCCACCACATGGGCTTCACTTAGCACTTATTCTGTGGCCTGCTGCATATCAGACATAAAAAAGAACAAGGAACAAAGCATGACAAGATTATAAAAATATCAGAAAGGCAAGGATTTTTCATCTTGTGGATGAATCACAGCCTATCCATGCAAATGCCAACAACCATAGCATACAAAGTTCAAACTAAACCTAAGAATAGGAAAGGAACAACGAATTACATAGTTCAAATATTGTTTTGTATAAATCATATCCATTTTCTATTGTTAGCATGTTATAATTACTCAACTTAAAAATACTATCCAAATGCAAAATTGCTTTTAACATAAAGTAAATTACATGATATAATGTTGTAGACTCATGAGCTCACAGGCTTAAAAGGGGTATTAAAGGGTACTTAGCCAAACCCCCAAGTAATATTTGAATTTCTCAATAGCATCCAGGAACATTTCTTGTCCTCCTCCATAAGTATGTGCAGTGGTATGGATGGATGAAGCACTTCCTTACATTGATATTGATACTATATTGATCTGAAAATTGCTATGAAAAGTTATGAAACTGGAGCCAGACCACCTGAGGTCACCTGTCAAATGGCCCAGCACAGGCTGAGAGAAGCTACCTCCCCTGACACCTCAAGAAGTCTAGTGAGTTGCCCAAAATCCAGAAAAAAGCCAAGAAGAAAGAACTAGAATGTCAAGTGTTCTGTACCAGTTCTCGTCTCCAGAATCCCAGGAGATGCTTTATTTTCCCTGGTTCTTCCCTCATTGCTGAGTGACTCCAGCATCCTTTTAAAATAACACCTTGTTAAGGCGTGAGGTATGCCACTGGCTACAGTTTCTAATTCCTTCACCATCCATTAACTGACACCTCTTAATCTGTTTCAGTTCTTCCACAGAGTAACCCCCAAGATCAGGCGCCTTGAAAAGAAGCTCATAATAGGAACCACATCCAGGTCTCATCTAAGATAAGGAGCTGGGGAAAATAACAAAAATCAAGATGGAGATTGTGCATACATGTGTGCATTTATCACCAGGAGTGAAAAATACTTCAGAACACGACCGCTGCCAGTGCACATCTACTCTTAGGCAAGGATGGCCAGACTTTGCCTCACATACTTTGGCATGTTGCCAAGAGAAACCCTTCCCTGAAGAAAGACATCACACTTGGGAAGGTGGCAGCAGAAAACAAGGATGATGGATTGACACAGGGCTGTACTGACAGGCAGAGACCTAAGAAAGCTGTGAGCAGGGCCCCAGTGTTCACTAGCACTCTTCATGGGGCTGTTCTGAGTCACAGCTACAGCGTGCACGCTGCTAAGAGAGGTCACAGCACTGTCTACCTGGAGCTGTCATCTCATGGAGGGAAATGCCCTTTACTGCATGGTCTGGAGCAAGTCTTAAGTTCCCTGTGCCTCAGTTTCATCATTTCCAGAGCATTAAAGTAGGTCACATGTATGAAATACAGTGCCTGTGTACTGGGTGAACACTTTAAGTGTCTATTATTAGATTTCCAATCTGCCCTTAATGGTATGAGATTTAATGACACTTGTCCTTCATTTTTTCCTTCATTTTTTCATCAGTATCAATGAAACAGTTGATAAAATATATTTCAGTGTCACCAATCAGTTTCCTTTATACATTATTCCAGAATGAATCGAGTAATGTGTATACAGGTGCCCCCAAGTCAAATTTTTTAGGATATAAACATAAAACTCTCACGTTGACAGGGATTGATGATTATGTCATTCACTCTAAGGTTCTGCGATGCAGGACAGAATGCAGAGATGCATGTGTGGCCCCTGAACAGTGATACATGTGTGGTCTGATCAAGTGGAATGAAATGGAGCCGCAGCTTCCCTGAGGGTGCCCCAGTGGTGTCCCGTGTTACCTGGTGAGCTACTAACCACGTGGTCAGCAGTTCAAAACCAATAGCCGCTCAGAGGGAGAAAGATGAGGCCTTCTATTTCCCTAACATGTCTCAAAATCCCCTAGAAGCAGTTCTACATTGCCCTGTAGGATAACTCTGCATTGGAATCATCTCAGTGGAAGAAAAACAGGGGAGTTCCTGTACTTCGTCAATCACATCCAGTTACTGACTTCGGAATAAACTTCACAATGCCTCAATCCACTCTAGTCTTTGAAAATGCAAAAACAAGCTAAGCAGATGTGCAAGCATGCTGTTGTTCGTGTCCTGACAATGAGTTAGTCTCAGAAACCCACAGGGGAAGGTCTACCTGTCCTATAGTCACTATGATTTGGCATCAACTCGATGGCAATGCATTTGGCTTCCTATGTGAATGTACAGTTCAGAACTCTAGATTTGTTCATAAACACCATCTGCATAAAGAATCGAGTACCTGTCAAATCTCCCTCTCTTCTAAAATTCCCACCCAAAGCAGGAAAAGCCCTGCACTATCAGTCTTCTCTAAGCCTTGGCTTTTTAATCCCAGAACTCAGGGTTCTGTAAAATAAGTTCTTTGGACCCTTCTGACTGGTACTTAATCACCTACCAATCGGCATGAGTGGTCTGTAGCTAAGAGTTTTAACGAGGTCCGAATGTTTTGTGATCAAAATCAAGAGAGAATCCAGGAAGACCGCAATACCCACTCTGATTGGCTGTTCCGATCTCCCTCTGCTCCTCCAGGTAGGGAAGGGCATAAGCAGGTGTTAGCCAGGATCTAGTTCTTCACAGGGCAGCAGAAGGCTTTGTCTCCGTGTTGAAAGTCCTTTCCTACCCACTGATGCTTCTACAGAGAGCTCTGGCTTGCTCCTGTATAAATGGAATCTCAAATTCCCTGTGAACTTTTGTAGGGACCTACACCACCGCTTCTATTTCCCCAATTCTCCATTTTTCTTCTACTTCATCATTTAAAGAGCTCTGATGTTCCTCGTTTACTTCTTGTTACTTCTCCACAAGGTCCATTTCCTGAGATGAACTCTAGGGCTGAAAGGCTTGACGCTTCATTCTTTGCTTAGGTGTCACACTCATTTCTCCCCAGATGTAATACAACTTCCTTTCTGCAAAGGAGAACCTAAGCCAATCGATTCTGTTTGTTTAGCTGTACCAATCACCCTAGGACTTGGCCTTGGGTGGATGTGGAGTTTGACTCCACTCCCCGATTGTGAAGTCAGAGGTCAGATGGATGCCACCTCCTGCCATCTTTACACTCTTTCCACGTAGTAATAAGAACCCCAAGTCAATCAATTTGCTGTCCCTCTGTCAAATAAAACCAAACCTGCAGAAATAACTTAGCTACCTACTCCAGGAAATCCTTGCTTCTGAATACTAAGAGAACAAACCACCAAAACGAACCTATTAAAAACTAACACCTTAATCTTCAAAACTCTAAGATTTTGTTCAAAAGATCTCAACAATTCAAAATTAATGTCTTAAACCCTGACAAGCTGCCTATCTAATAAGAGTCCTCTTGACATTCTACAGCCCAGATGTTAACACATTGCGGACGGATCCCGAGTTTATTCGTGTTTACAGTTTAATGCAAAAAACCATCCACTTATGGCTTCATGCAAAAAACCTAACAGCTGAAATTCTTGGGTAAGTTGGTGAAAAAATATCTGGTCTTTAATATGTTAAAAGTACATCTATAAACCGCCAATCATCACCCTCATAAACAACCTCTCAGGCTCTCTGCCAAGGCGCTGCTCTTTCTAACTGCAACAGGCCTCATGACCTTGGCTTTTCTTGAGACACCAGGTTTTCCAGGGGCCTTTTGCACTCATCAGTAAACACTGACCTTTTCTCGCCTATGTTTCTCTTCTTTGGGGACGTTATCTGCTGGTGCTATGTCCCCCACGATGCATTCTGCCATATCGTGAACCAGGGCTAGGCGTACACATCTAACCAGGCAAGAAATGTGAAATAATTACACAGACTCATATGAACAACCAAGTCCTGTCTCTTTACTACTTTAAAAGTACATTACACAATTTTTGTTCTCCACCCTCACCGAATATTTTAATGATTTCTAAAACATGTATATTTTTCCAGCCTACGATAGTTCCAAATCAAAACTGCTGGTTAATATTCAATATCATACACAAGGAAACAGACAAATATTTGTTAGAATGAATTTGTTTCAGAAAAAAAAGAAAGGGTTGAGCCCCGGTGACATAGTGGTTGTGTGCGGGACTGCGGCCCACAGGGTTGGTGGTTCAAATCCAGCACTAGCTCTTCAGGAGCAAGGCTGGGTCTCCTACTCCCACCAGGGCAGTGATTGCCCACAAAAAAAAAAAAAAAAGAAAGAAAGAAAAAAGAAAGATAGCTGAGCCCTGGTGGTGCAGTAGTTATGTGCAGGACTGCGGCCCACAAGGTTGATGGTTCACATCCAGCAGCAGCTCTCCAGGAGCAAGGCTGGGCTTCCTACTCCCACCAGGCCAGTGATGGGGGGAGGGAAGAAAGATAATAAAAAAGAGCCAGTTTCGCAAACTTCACATAAAAAGTTGAATATTTCCATTTACAAAGCCAGGAGATAGCCATTCTCATTAGTATAGTGGTGAGTACTCCCGCCTGTCAAAGACAGGTAATAATATTGTTGCAATATGTATTTAATGAAATAACCATGTCTCCCAAGTGCTTAGTGTCTTGTTTCTGGCTCCATTAGATAACAAAAAGAAGTACCACATATACTCCAATAGAAGCCAACCTGAATATCAGCCAACGCACCTAATTTTATCACAAAACCTGCATTAAAAATGTACTGAAAAACTCAGCTTATACCCAAGTATATACGGTAGTCATCCAGTCAAGGTAGAATTGGATAGGTTGGATCTGCCTTATTAGCTGTGTGATCTTGGCCGAGTTACTTGCTTAGTAATTTTGTCAGCCTTCGTATGATCACCTGTGAAAAAGGTATAGCAATTCTTTGTGAGGCTGGAGTAAAAATCAAATTTGATCATGTGTCATTCACTGAGTGGTTGGTTGTAGTAATGATGACGTCAGTGATTAGATAATTAACATCACAACCACAGAGGCAAGTAAGTCACACGGTGAGGGCCCCAGAGAGGCAGTCCGCACTTGCTCCCAATGTTGTCACCATCCTTCATGGCCCAACAGCCTCCTCTTCGGTTGCCCTGCCTCCCGCCTCTCAACCAGTTCAGATGCCAGTTCATCTCCATGCATCGACACGTTCACTTTGTGCCATTTGCCAAAAAAAAAAAAAAAGTCTCAGTTCCACATCCTCCAGACAGTAATGGAGCCCTCAG
This sequence comes from Nesogale talazaci, assembly GCA_004026705.1. Lineage (NCBI taxonomy): Eukaryota > Metazoa > Chordata > Mammalia > Afrosoricida > Tenrecidae > Nesogale > Nesogale talazaci. The sequence goes on along the minus strand of PVJH01009034.1, from coordinate 35,024 downwards.
ACTTCCTAAGTGAACGCTTTGCTACAATCAAAAGGGTTTACTAATTTCCCATACATGCCTCTACTTTCGTTCCTCAGCTCTCCCCCTGCCTGCTGTGCCTTGTCCCCCTCTCGGTCTATGTAGATCTGATCCTCGCACGCTCAACATGGTTGTCGCCTCTCCATTCAGATCGTCCCTCTACTGTGGGAACACTTGGCTAATTTTCTGTCATACTGCAGTTGGTATTTTTATAGAAGTTGCTGAGGGTCTGGGTCATTCCACAAGTCAGAATGAACTTGGTGGTAGTGAGCATGGGATGTACTGTAAATAGATAAACTTTTAGGGAGCTGGGAGCTAAGAATAATAAGAACCAGAATAATAAAGAAAGGTTCTAAAATGGATTATGCTGATGATTGCACAACTCTTCCTAATAGGTGGAAACCACTGAATTGCTTGGTATGTGAATTACATGTCAATGAAAGTTACAGTTATAAATAAACTAACGAACTAACTACCTAGCGTTTGGTCAGTGCTTAAAGTGTTTGAAACATTTATTGGTTGACGAAACGGAGGAAGAGGGCTTCTCGGTCTCAGCTCTATCTTGCACATCTAACTCCAACAAAACCCCCCAAACCACTTCTTAAATGGGAGCCAGGCTTCATACAGGTGTTTCCTAAAAGCCATCATGTACTAAGATGACAGAACTTTAGACATAGAGCATGCACGTTCAAGGTCTGAGGCACCCTCACTCACCCCCAGAGGAAACCTAGTCAGTTTGCCACACCTGAAGCAATCAACATACCTGTTCCCAGAATGTGCATCGTTTGCCTCAAATAATTTCTGTTGATGTGTGGCAGTCAGGTACTCGTGTGTCAATTTCAGGATTGGGAATGTAGGGGGTGGAGTCTAGCCTGTCAATCTGGAGATAGCCAATGAGACCTCTGTGTGGGCATGGCTTTCTCCTGAGAATTCTGGGAAATCTCACAGTAATTCCACTTGGAGGTGAGAGACTCACTGACTTAGTTCATGGGAGATGCTCTACTGACAAGACACATGGCAGACGCCCTGTGAGACATCCTGGAGAAGTGACATGGGCTGACCCTGATGGAACCAGACCTCAGAAGCCAGGAAGTCAGCAGAGACTTCTACCAGTGCTGAGATGCTTGAGAAGCCACAGAGGATCCTGTCAGTGCTGAGATGCTACAACCACCACCGAATACACAAGACTCTGCACCCACTGGCCTGCGGCGTCATTGCATGTGTTTTGTGAGTCTGAAGAGGAATTATGGGCTGGTATTGGACATATGGGCTAATATCAGACTTATGACCTTGGATTGGACTGGGTTGGGATGCTTTCTCAATTTTCCAGTCTTCTTGTATATAAATCTCTCCCTTATATACATATGCATGTCTATGAATTTGTTTCTCTAATTTACCAGGACTATCCGAGTCATAAGAATTTGACGAGGGCTTTTATCGTGAAAGTGGTGTGCAGGCCTGGACCAGACACCTTCAACAAAGGCATGACCCCAGAGTCACTTCTGACTCATCTTGTGATGCAGAGGACAGCACTGGGGCTTTAAAGTTTTATGGAATCAAACTTTCACATCTTTCTCTCTTACCGAGTGGCTGGTGGATTCCAACTATTGCCCTTTTTGTTAGCAGCTGAGTACTGTAAGCCCTGCCCCACCAGAGACCCTTCCTGAGACGCTCACAGGCATCAACATATCCATCTGCTTACCGGTCTTTGTTAAGCTGGTCATCTTTGGTCACCAGCGCCATGACTGCCATCCTGTACATGTGATCAGACACACTCTCTGGTTTCTCTACATTTCGGTATACCCAGCCGGTTCGTGGGACCCTCTGATAAAAATGAAGGGAAAGAACTTAATAAATGAAAGCCACTTAAATAGCATGTCTTCAAGAAATAGCCTGAAAACAGGTAACCAGGGGCACAGAAACAGTGATTTCAGGATCTTGCTAAACAATGCTTTCCTAGTAATATGTGTTCCTGACAGCAAGGGGATTACATGCTGGGCTGCTAACCACAAGGTCAGGAGTTCAAAACCACTAGCTACTCTGCAGGAGAAAGCTGATGCTCTCTGCTCCCTTAAGGAGTCGAGTCAGTCTCAGAAAGCCACTGGGGGAGTTCTACCCCGCCACTAGGCGTTGGAATCCACCACCATGGTGAGTTTAGTTTTGGAGAGGGTGGCGCTGTTCAGTAAGTATTGGATTGCCAGCTGCAAGGTGGGCAGTTAAAATACGCCAGCGACTCCAGGGGTGAAAAATGAGACCATCTATTCCTGTACAGATGTTCAGCCTTAGAAACCCTACACAGGATCACTAGTACGTCAGAAAGGCCTCACTGGCAGTAGGTTTTGGATTTTACTGACCTCTGAGCCCTGGTGGCACAATGGGTTAAGTGTTGGGCTGCTGGTCACAAGGTCAGCAGTGTGAATCCAGCTACTCCAATGGAAAACCGAGGCTGTCTGCTCCTGGAAACACTAGTCGGGCCACTGTGAGTCAGAATTGATCATTGATTTGCTGGCACTGGGCTTTGGGGTGGGGCAGTTGCAAGAGTGGCTTGAAGTGGATGATTTGCTTTGAATTTGGGAGGAAATCACTATCTGAATTGGGGGGAGGGGCGCGGGGGGTGTCAGTCCACATGGTGTCACTGTAGCCAGGGTTATACAACAGGATGGGCCTTTGGCTCTGGGCAGCTCATCGGAGGTCCAGTTTAGAACTGAACGGTATGGCGAGCTACCTGGAGGAGGAAGCAGGCACATGGTGACCCCTGGAATCTGACTCGGAGCGACACCACGTGTGTCGGAGGACAGCTACTCCATCCGACTCCGGAAGCCAGCGGGGGTGGGCAGCCTCCAACCCAAGGCGCCCGGAGACCTTCTGGGCCAGTTCTACTCGGTCCGAGAGGGTTGCAAAGAGTGGGGACCGACTGACCCAGCGAGTTGGGTTTGGGCTCTGCTTCCATACAAGCCTCGGGCGGTCTCCTTTTCTCTGGAAGGAAGTGACGGATTTACAGCCCCCCACTCAATCTGCAAGGTCTACGGATCCCCTGCTGCTCAGAAGCGCCCCAGTTCCGGGGCTGGGGACCCCGGAATAGATCTCTGTAGGTGGGGCTCCCCTGAGCCTCCCCGCCAATGGCCGCAGCGCAGGGACCCCCCCATCACTCCTGGCGCGCGCGGGAGAGCCCAGCCCCGGCGTCGCGGCCCCGCCCCCACCTCCTTGCACCCGAGCTGGCGCCACTGCAGACCCGCGGTTTGCCGGCGCGCGGCCGGCGGGAGCCGGAGTGGGAGGCGGAGCCGAGGCGGGAGACGAGGCTGCGGGGCGCCGGTCGGACCCGCCTGCCCCGCGCGCGGCTCCCGGCCCGCTCACCTTGAGCTGCCCCACCAGCCGCAGGAACTGCAGCAGGTCCCGGGCCCCGCGGGCCGAGGCGACGGAGGCCATCGCGCCAGCGGATCCGAGCAGGGGCCTAGCAGGCCGCGCGGCGCCTTCCGAGGCCCCGCCCCCTTGTCTTCGGCCCCGCCCCCATCGGCCCGCCTTCACCTCTGGTTTCCTGTCCTCCATCCTCTCCGCCTGGGCTTCCACCCACCCCGGCCAGCTCTCACCTCCTGCTTCCAGCCTTCCATCCTCTCTGCCTGGACTTCCACCCCGGACCCGCTTTCACCTCCTGCTTCCTGCCCTCTGGCCTATCCGCCTGGGTTCCACCCCAGGTCTGACCGCCACTGCCAGAGCACATTGTCCACCCCCGTGCCCGCGCCATGCAGCACTTGCCACACACTAGGCACTCAACATATAAGCGCTTCTTAAACGCTCATTAAACTTTCAAAGTGATTACAGTGGATGCGCGTCGGAGAATCTGGGGAGTGTAACTGTGCAGAGACTCTCCCCATTCTTAGATTCACTCACTGTCCTCCCGGGCCCATTCCGACTCGGAGCAGCCAGGTCGGAAGTGTTGCACTGCTCCTGTCAGTTTCGGAGGCTGTACGTCTTCATGGAAAAGGTCTCCTCTTTCTATGGTGGTTTCCAAATAACTGCTGACTTGTGCTTAGTAACCCATAACTAATGCAAATTGATAAGTGTTTTAACAAAGGCACAAAGAACGTATTTTGGAAGAGTGAAATTATTTAACAGCAATTGAAGTGCTAAGAAACTTGAAAGATAGCAGTGTTTCAGGTATAAAAGAGACTCCAAATCTCCAATATAAGGACGTTTATTCAGTCCTAATGACAAAACACTGACACATGACTTGGATGACAGAGACCTAATAGTATTTTGCTGAGATACGGAGCACTTAAAAGGATCTGGGAGAACAAAGGGAACTCTCACCAAAGCCTTATTGGTGACAGATTAATATATCAGACATATAAGTCTGATTGTATGCTGAACAAGCCTCCTGAGAAACCAGATTAGATCACAAGAAGGCACAACCTGGTTCTACTCAAATGGAGAAGGACTGGAAGTACTTGCTGATGAAGATCTAGGAGTCCAGCTTTCAATATGGATTTCAACTCTATGTGAAGAAAACACCAAATCCTCATAACTTCGTAGCTATGCCAGTAACAAGATAACCATGACAAAAGCTTGAAGTTGCCAAGGATTCTGTCTTGCCTGGATCCACAATCAGTGCTCAGAAGCAGCGGCTGAGAGATCCAAGGACTCCTTGCATTGAACCTTTCTACTGCACAAGATGGTTTTTTGTGTGTGTGTTTGTTTCTTTTGGCATCACTGCCCTCTGGTGGTCATGGGAGATACCCAGCACTGCTCCTGAGAGCTGCTGCTGGATTTGAACCACCATGCCCGCGGGCCGCAGCCCTGCACTCAACCACTTACGCCACCGGGGCTCAGCCCTGCACAAGATGTTTTTAAAGGGTTGGAATGCAAGGGTTTTTCTTTGAAGACTAAGGTATGCCTGCCCCAAGCTATGGTGTTTTCAATAACCTTATGTGCATCTTTCATCCTCTGACTACCATCAAGTCAATTCCAACTCCTGTCAAGCCCACAGGACAGAGTAAAATGAATGTCCTTGGTGGGTTTTCCACAGCAACCACAAGGGAAACCATAGAAGCAGGCACGGGACCTTGATGGGGACACAAACTTTACATTAAGACAGGGGAGCTTACAAGATTGGTCCAAAACCTTCCAAAGCTAGGCTGATGGGGCCTCTAAACCAAAACAAACCCAAATCATGCTTAGCCAGTCATTTCTGCCTCATGGTGGCACTATAGGACAGGTTAGAATTGCCCTTGCGACTTTCTGAGACTGAAGATCCTGGGAGTTGGAAGCTCAGTTTTTCTCTGAAAACTTGGTGCTCCGAATATAAACTCTGCTACAGTAGTAAATGGCTTAGGAAGGGAGAGCAATCCGATGGTGAAAGCATGATCTTTGCAGCACCTCAAGTGTCCCTAATATGCCTTTTCTCAGAGCAGTAAGGTGTTGGTAGAGAATCCGGCAGAATGGCTCCTAGGGAGTTGTGCCTAACACACCCAGCATCTACTGGAAGCATCTAAAGAAGCGAGTAAATCACAAAATTGTACACCGAGAAATTGTTGGACTGGCATATGACTTGCTGTGTGCAGACTGAATATAAACAACAAAATAAACTTAAGTAAGAAAAAAATAGTTAAAGACATAGGCACTCTAACAGGAAATAAAATCATGTAAAAGATTCAAGCTTTTGTTGTCACCATCGAACAACTCTGCCTTTCAGGCCCGAGTTCCCCACCCTGATGTTTGGCCTCTCCAGAAGCTTACGTTGTAATCTGGGCACATCCCCTGTGGCTGCCACTGCTGACTGGGTTGGAAATGGTCACGGTGAGCACGCAGTGACGGACATGGCTCTTCTCAGGGTACCGGTGAGTTCATGGAGGAGGATTTTCTTTTTAAAAGCTGACTACTGATTCGGGATTTAAGGCAAAGGGGAAGCTATTCACATAAGTCACTCTTCTTTAGGGTGAAAATTCCAGTCATGACAGGCTTCTTCAGTCACTGGTATTGTCCAGGATCTGAGAGTCAGTGCGCTCGATGGCAGTGAGTTTGGTTTGGGTGTTAGTTACCCAGGGCTTGCATCACTGCCAGCACAGGGATTCTGACCCTTAGTGACCCTGCAGGACAGAGTCGAACTGTCCCTGCAGGACAGGCTGGGCCTGTAAATCTTCCTGGTGGCAGAAAGCCTCATATTTCTCCCTAGAGAAGCTAGTGAGTTCCAACTGACAGATAAGCAGCCAATGCATAACCCACTGTGTCCTGATGCTTGGAGCAGAACAGATTCGGTGGCAAGGAATTTGGAGTGCTGCGATTCCAGAAGTGTCGTAGACAGATCCACTTTAAGACAAAACTTTAGCCACAGTTCAAGACACTAGAAGCCTTAAGTCAGTGTGTGGTTCTCCAGAGAGGGTCTCCCCCATCTTTGTCAGTTTCTAGGAGCTACTTTGCAGCCCCAGCTATGCTGGGCTTGTAGTCCCATATTTCTCCATCATCTGTCTTCTTCTGTCCCCCCAGTGTGTCTCTGTGTCTCTTCTGCTCTTTGAATAACTTAGAGGTTTAGGATCTATTTGATGCGCCCTTATTAACATATTATTACATATCCCTTCTCATTTTAATCTTCTTTAAAAAAATAGCTGTGCTGACATCACATACCACACAAGTTGAATCATAAGATTTGTGTAATCGTCACCACAATCAATTTCAGAATATTCTTCTCATACTCCCTGTTATTCCCATCTCCTCCCTTCCTCCCCTCATTTTAATCCTTTTAACCTTCCAACAAGTCATTAATAGCATATATTTTGGGGGGGGGGGCGTGCCATCACTGCTCTCCGGTGGTGGGAGTAGGAGGCCCAGCCCCACTGCTGGAATTGAACCTCCGTCCCAGTGGGCCGCAGTCCTGCGCACAACCACTACGCCACCGGGGCTCAGCCCAATAGCATATATTTATAAGATGAAAACTATGAGGTGGTGCTCCTCCCCCCCCCCAAAAAATGGAAAATAAATATTCTGCTAGGTGGAGCTTTTATTGTATGCATATTTCCTGCTAGGCAAACATCCATTGAGCAACTCACTCTGTTAGTGCACCCAGTGGCATTGGCTAGGAAAGCTCTCTCTGGTCACAGTGAATTTTTTCATAAACGCAGTTTCACTTAAACGAGTTCTTTGTGATGGTCAATTTAAAAACACAGTGTATGGCTGTGAAATTGTGTTTCCTGCTTGGGAAACAAAGCGCAGCAGCAGCTGTTGTGATGTTGAAAACAGCTTACAAGGACAGCGCTATGGGAAAAACTCAACTGTAGGAGTACTTTTCTCATTTCAAAAAAGGTGAACTGTTGATTGGGTGAGATGATAATGGTGTCTTCCACTGTCTGGGATCAGGAGAACTAGATGGTGTCCGGCCACCACTACCAACTACCCCAAAAGGGATCGTCACATCAGAAGGTCCTGGGGAGAGTGGGCGGAAAATATCCAGCAATAGCAAAGCAAAACGGTCCACCAAAACTGACTGGTCAGCTAGAGATGGGTGGAACCCCGAGACTGTGACTCCTCGTGCCCCATCCAGTCTGGACATGAACTCACCCCCATGCCTCAAGTTTCAGCTAAATTGTAGGCAGGTTTGGAAAGAGCACAATGAACAGTGTCAGTAGTGAGACGTGTGCACTTTAGAAGAATCACCCAATTGAAATGAAAAGGTAGGTAGCATTTACTCCAGGAGGATGCTCAGCAAGGCTGGGACAAAAAAGAGGAATAGAAGGGTGCACTGGGAGGCCGTGGGATAACTGATGGCACGTGGAGGGGACTGCAGTGCGTGAGATGGAACAAAAAGTGTATGAACATCTGAAAGCACAACTGATGGTCTGCTCTGCACACTGCCATCCAATTCCCAATCGCAAACTTGAAAATCTGTATGTGCTCTGGATGCATTACAGCCCGCAGAAAACTGACTCTGCCCGACAGTAAAGCAAGTGAGGAAGAATGTCCATCAATGAGGTTCCTGTAGCCAACTGTTTTTTTAAGTGGCAAAGATAGTCTGCTGGGCATGCCTCTGACACAGACATTGGAAAGATTGGCGAATGGCTTAGATAATTTATGTCCCTGAGTGAAAGTAGAACAATTCAGACTAAAGAAGATAAATGTAGGATGTTGAACATGAAAAAAAAATTGCTCAAGGGACTGAGAGGGGGCTTTGTTCTATCTTGCCCCTTGTATGCCTGGGGTGCAGAATTGCAGGACAATGAAGACATCAAAGGGTGTGCCTCTTTTACCTCAGACGACTGCTGGTGAACTAAAGAGCCAAGAGAGGGCTTTCTGCTCGACAGGGCAGCAGGGGAGCGAAGGCAGGCTAAGAGTGCCAGAAAGAGATACGTGTTCCTGACATCTGACTCTGAGCTGGACAAAAACATGTTGACCTCCAGATTTCAAGCTGGTTGTCCTTAATAAGTGTTTTGAAGCTGCCTCAGGATATGTTTGGGTTATCAATTAAAGAATTCTCTGAAAACACTATTAAAATTTTAAAAGATGTCATCATCTGAGTTAATAATCTTCTATTCCAATTGTCTAATAAACCACAAGACCCAGCCACAGAAGGCTGTTTTCAGCAGACGTTTTCATAATGGTACAGCAACCATCTTTATCGCCTGAATCAAACTCTCTTTAGAGCACCGATTCTCAACCTGAGGGCCTAGACCCTTTTGGGTGTTGCACAACCCTTTCAGAAGGGTTGCCCAATTCATAATGCTAGCAAAATTATAGGTATGACATAGCAAAGAAAATAATTTTATGGTTGGGGGGATCACTGAAACATGAGGAACTATGTTAAAGGGTTCCGGCATTAGAAAGGTTGAGAACCACTGCTTTAGAGAGACCAGGGCCCTGGTTTCACCCTCTTTATCTGCATTCACCATAAGGAAGGGCAGATTCTCCAGGTGAGATTCGCAAAGGGCCTGCTTTGGGTAGCCTCTCCCAGGTGACTCATTAGATATCGTAGCCCCCAAACACAGAAAAAAGAGATGCCATTATGGCATAGCAGTCTTTGCTTTTGGTAATAAATGTATACACATACTCATAAAATAGTGATGAATATAGAATTTTATAGAATTTTTTAAAAGAAAATTAGGGGGAGTCTCATTATATTCAGCTTGCAATAATCTGGGGTGTTTTTGTTTATTTCTAATGAGAGGGCATTTTGTAATGATCGTTGTTCCATTGTCTTTCCATGTTAGAGGTGCTAATTCTGACTCTGGAGAACCCTGTGACAACAGGCAGACACACGCCAAGTTCTGTGCCGCCCTCACAATGGTTGCCACGCTCCAGCCCACTGCTGTAGGCGTGGTCTCAGTCCGTCGAGTTGAGGGCCTCCCTCCTTCTCGCTGAGCGTCTAATTTACCAAGCATGATGTCCTCCCCCAGGACCTGGACCCTCCTGACAAGTGGGAAGTACGGGAGATGGAGTGTGGCTATCCTGATTTCCTAGAGCGTGCTGGCTGTTCCTCTCCCAAGACAGATTTATTGGTCACAGTGGAGACTTGAACCTTTTGCAGCCATATCTCAGCTATCCGAGAGGACAAGATCCCAAGGATTCAATGCATATGGAAGGCCATGAAGACCAAAAGTTCAAAAGAGAAGGAAAAGTTCAAAGTACATCTGAGGAAAGAAACGGATGGAACCCAACTAGCCGTCAAGTCAAAACACAAGCGGGCCCTGGCCCAGGGTGACACTGGCATGTAGGGTCTCTGGGATTGAAGTCAGAAGGGGGAGAGTCATTTGTGTGTCTTGGTGTGGTAAGGAAAAGCAAAGCGCTTCACCACATAAGCCAAGAAACGCGAGATGAAGTGGTTGAACAAGGGAGAACGTGGCCCCCAACAAAGCCAGCTCAACCCATCCAAATGCACCTCTCTCAAATCGATGCCAACTCTCAGCAGCCCAGGGGGTGGCACAGAATGTGACACTGAGTGGCAGGGGAGGGGGAGACTAGGGCAAAGGTCAGATCCTAAGACTGCAGTGTGTGTCTTCATGAAAAGCCTGGCGGGGCCGATGCTGAAGGTGGAAGCTAGCGGTCTCCAGGAGAGAGTACATATGCCAGTGAGAACACCTTTCTCTAAAGAGCACCAGGCGCTTCACAAGCAAAGAGTTGTGTCATAGTAGCCAAATGCTGGCAGCTACCCAGAATATCAACACCTGCTTTCTGCAGGGAAAGAAAAGGCCCATAATCGCTCAATCATTTGTCCGAGGCTACACATAGACTTAGTTTCTGTGCAGAAATGTGAACTTGGCAACATCATGGCTTGCTTATTTTCTGGGACCTCTGAAGCCATCTTCAGAATCTCAGTGTGCAAACTCTGGTCATCGGTACAACTTTCTGCAGGAGGAGATCACTTCATGCATTAGGAAGTGACAGCCAGACTACGAGACTGTCAGCTGCCACCGCTTCCCTCTCAACAGATGAGACAGAGTCTTTCCCCTGCTGAGGGGCTGGGCAGGTTCACATCATGGACCTTTGGGATAGAGACCAGGCCCTGAATGATGATACCTCCGCTTCAGAATGTGGCAGCACCATGTAAATAATGAGGAAGCCCAAGGAGGCTACCATGCCCAGGTTCAACCAAGTTCAAGGATTTATATTTTATAGCTTGAAAGAAAATATAGCGAAGAAACACTGCTTTTTATGTGTGTATTGTAAGCTTTTTCTAGGAACACATCAGCTTCTCCCAGTGTCTTTGGTTCATTCTAATTAAAAAGGCAAGTTTTTTTTAGTACATAAGGTAACTTAAGCTTACGGCCTTTCTGAAGACTGCCCTTATTAGTTCAAAGAGGGACTAGACCTTAAAAACAAAACAATGAGGGCTGAGCCCCAGTGGCTTAAGTAGTTAAGTGCGGAACTGCGGCCTGTGGGCTTGGCGGTTCAAATCCAGCGGTGGCTCTCAGGAGCAGCGCTGGGTAGGTCCCACACCACAGAGGGCAGTGATGCCCCCCCCCCAAAAAAAAAACAAAAAAACAAAACAATGGCGAGTCAACTCGAATGCATGATGACCCTCTGTGTCAGAGGAGAAAAGTGCACCATTCGGTTTCAATGGCATATGGGCTAATATTTGACTTATGACTTTGAACTAGACTGGGCTGGGATGCTTTCTTAATGTCCTATTCCTCTTGTATATAAACCGTACCTTATATCCATGTGCATGTCTATGAGTTTGTTTCTCTAGTTTACCCAGACTGATACACCATGGCAGCAAGCATTTCTCAAAGATAAGAAGGTCTGATGTTTGTAAAATGGCACAGAACAAGAGCTCAGAAATGTCCACTTAATGAACAAGACCAGTCTGTGTGGTAGATGTTCCCCAATTTCTACCAGAATATAGGCTGTTGATTGGAAGGCCAAAACATGAAGTTAATTCATTCAGGACCGGACATGTCTATTTCATATCCAGGCAAGGCTCAGGAGTGTGGAGAAGAAATTCTTCAAACTGCCAGGGATAGTCTCCTCTCTGGTCTGAAATCAAGGCTTTTTCTTGTTAAGGCTGCAGCAGCAGAAACATCTATTCTGCCCTGAACTTTCTATTGCTTCCCCTTCTCCGTTTATTTGAGCTCTGAAATGCCTCTAAAACCAGAGCAGCGTTGGCTAGCTATGCTGTCCTCGGCTATTTCTAATCCCCACTCCAAGCCCCACTGGCTCCCCCAAAATGGCACTTTGTAGGTGTTTTATTGCTGGCTTAGTAATAGAGCCTGACCATTCTTTTTTCTTTTTATTAAATCATTTTAATGGAGGCTCATTCAACTCTTATCATGATCAATGCATATATCAATTGTAGGCAGACCACATTCACATATTTGTTGCCATCATCATTCTTGAAACACCCTCCTTCTAATTAGGCCCCTGGTATCAGTTCCCCATATTTCTCCACCCACCCTCTTCCATGAAGCCTAAATAATTTACAAATTATCTTTATTTTGTCAAAGCATACACTCTCTGATGTGTCCTTCACCCACTTCCCCATTGTCTGTATCGCAGGGAGGTAATATATATTACCTTTTAATTGGTTTCCTCTTTCCACTCCACCTAACCTTCACTCTCCCGGAATCACCACCCCCACCACCGGTCCTGAAGGGATCATCTATATTGAAATCCCCATGTTTCTGGCTCCAGTGTGCATCTCCTGGTCTAGCTGGACTTGTAAGGTATAATTGGGATTATGATAATGTGTGGGAGGAAGCATTTGAGAGCTAGAGGAAAGTTGCATATTCCATTGTTGCTCCACTGTACCTTGACTGAGTCTGACCATTCTATATGCAAACCCAGCACAGCAATCAGGGTTAAAGGCCAAAATCATAAAAATATGAGTTTGATAAACATAGAACTCTGCCATCCATGAAAGAAGGGGCTGAACTGCATAATTTTCAAAATGCCTCCTCATGCTAATGTTTAATTTTTACAACAAGATGCCCGGACGTTGGAAGGGTTCATAGTTGGCCTCTGGAACATTTCTGTCCACTTGGCGTTTTTTTCTTACTCTCCTCAAATGAGTAAATAATGGGAAGGATAACTGAATTTGCTCATTTTTGTCTTTTGCAGAGATTGAGGTCACAGCCAGCTGTTGACAAGCATTTAGGATGTCACTTGTTTGCAGGATGACCGTTGTCGATGATAATGGCGGGATTCCTGGTCAGATCAGTCTCCCTTTCTACTTTTTTAATAATGACGCTTTCCTTTTGAGATGGAGATCAGGATCAAGATCCCAGTGTGACTTGCAAAGGTCAAGCAGAAGCTCAGCCTCCTTTTCGCTCTGTGACTGCTTAGTCTTAGTTTGCTGCTGTCTAGTCTTTAAGAACTAATGTGTGCACACCAAGAGGATCTAATGATGAGCATTGACTCAGCTCCACTCACTGTCTGGAGTGAAGGCCAACTCACAGGGACTAGGTGGGGATGCGGCTGATCAGCAGCCCTTCACAGCTTTGTTATTCTGATGTTCATAGGGAAGGAGGGGAGTAAAAAAAGGGGCCCTGGAAGCATAGTGGATAAAGCCAGCAAACTGAAGCAGTTCGAAGACCACCAGCCTGCCTGAGGGGGAGAAGATGAGGCTTTCTGCTCTAAAAAAACAGTTACAGTCTTGCCCTGTGGGGTCCATGTGAGCCAGAATGACAGGAGCGTAGAGAGTTTGGTGTGATTCTAGAGGTAACGAAGAAGTACAGTGCCATGAACATATGTCTGACCTGCTCAAGCCTTTTTCCAGATGGGTGTGTGACGGGTGTGGGGACACGCTGTACACCTAGAAGTCTTATACTTATCCTCCCACTGACTCAATAAAGCCAGGTGAGGTTCCTTCAACAATCATTTCCCCCATTGCTTTCAAAGTTGGAGCCCTGGGAAGTGGTGATTTGAATGCAGCAGTCTGTTTCCGTAAAGATGTACAGCCTTGGGTTTAAGTTTTTGTGTGTGCTGTTTGCATTTTGCTGTGTGCTAATTTGTGTTGCTTGGCTTCTGCAGCAGCAGCCTGTCATAGTAGAAGATGAGCATTAGGTGGCGCCATATGACTTGTATTCTCTTTCAGAGTGCCTAAAGAGCCCTGCCAACAGGGACTTCGGGGGAAGTCTATCTGTATCTGTGTTTGCTGATTTGGACTTAGCAGAAGTGTCTGCTCGCAGCATGCTTCTCCAGGTTTCTCTATATGTCTACTTTCCCTAAATGAAGTTGCCTTTATTCTTGGAGAAAAGATAAAGATACAGAAAATCCAAACAGGGCTGAGCCCCAGTGGCGTAGTGGTTGTTCGCGGGACTGCGGCCCACTGGGACGGAGGTTCAATTCCAGCAGTGGGGCTGGGCTTCCTACTCCCACCACCAGAGAGCAGTGATGCCCCCCCCCACCCCCCCGCCCCCCAAAAAATCCAAACAACAGTCCCAGAGACAGCCAGTGAGTAAGTTCACAGAGGCACAGCATGAATTTCAGTTTATCTAAAGCCCAGACACCAATAACCTTTGGGGCATTAATTTAACTGAAATATGGAGTATTGCAAGAAAAGATAGAAAACCTTCATGAAGTTTATAATTTAAAGGTGAAAATAGAGTAAGTGAGCTCCCAAAAGTTGCCTATTCTGATTCAAACAACTCCATGTGTTTCTGAATAGAATTATATTCCAAGTGGGTTCACCGTGACAGTGCTTCCACGTCCCACCTGGTGCCGTGTGGAGCACCTAATTAAGCTTAACAAAATCTAGTCCGACCGGAATTAGAGTCGCATCCTTTCAGGACACAGAATTGAGGCAGGTTCAGTAGTCCATCAGAGGTCACATCGCTAGTGAAACTGGGATTCCATCCAAATTTGCAGATCAAAAGGACCCAGCTCTAAATCTCTATGTGCCCTGCCCCTGCTTGGCAGGCTTACAGGGAAGTGATCAAATGCTCTGGCCATTTTAACACTAACTCAAGTTTGAATTTGATTTATATTTTCAAAGGACTCTCAAGGACATTATTAAATTTGATCCTAACAACAATCCAGTGAGCAAGGCAGTTAAACTTAAAAACAAAAGAAAACAAAAAAACTATTTCTCCTCCGCAGCCTACTCCCACTCCCCATCACTCACCCCAGGAGCACTGAGGTGCTTGCTTGTATTCAAGCCCAGGACGACTAAGTGGCAGAGCGGGGCCTAGGACCCACACATCCTCCTAGCTAGCAACACCCCTTTCCAGTAGTACAGTCTGTGATCAAGGCCTCCCAATAGTCACTCAGGATAAGACCCTCCCTCCAGAAGTCTCCATTAAAGACGAGCATTGCTATGTAGGAAAACCCATATACACATCAAATGATCCAGCAAGTCAAGACTTTGAATCACTCTGAAGCTCTCTATGAAGGAAGAAGAATCAGCACTTTACGTAGATGAATTCAAAGTCATGCAGACATACATATATATGCATAGATACACACACACATCTCCATACATATCAACAGTTGTGTTTTAAAGGTTGTGAATACAGGGAATTGAACCTTATTAGCATGTGCTCTCATGAAGGTATTAAGGATCATAACTTTATGCAGATACACCTCGAGCATCACAATCTGTTTTCACAGAAAGCCAACCTTGATGGTATGTTCGTTCTACGCTCCGAATGTCTGGGGACCGCAATGGGAGAGAGTGTGGCCCAAAGAAAATACCTGAAGGGTTAACAGTCACCAGGTGTTGGCGCCATGGGAGGTGGGAGGAGGGGAGCTCGCTACATGACACTACCTGTAGCAGGAATTCCCTCACTACCCACAGCCATCAAGTCAGTTTGGACTCAGGAGTGACCTGTAACACAGAGGAGAACTGCCGCTGTGGGTTGCCAGGGCTGTAAATCTTTACGGAAGCAAAAACCTTATCTTCGTTCAATGAAGCCCCGAGCTGTGGATGAGCAGCTGAATGTGTACTCAACTACGCCACCAGTGAGATACTCCAAGGAGCCTAAAATGCTAAAGAAATATTAACTCGAGTAAGATTTGGGGCCGTGTTTCATTCAGTAGTGAACTGAAATTTTTCAGGTCATTAAGAATAAGATTAAGAATTTCCCATTATATCTAAAAGTGAATTCACAGAGAGTGAAAATATATTCAAAGAGAAAATGTAGGTTTCACTGTCAGAGCTCAGCATAATTGTCCACCCAGGGCTAAGGTACCATTTCAGAGATCAATGAAGACAACTGAACGCCGGACAATGGAAACTTCCTGAGTATGGTCACATGTTCTTGTGTGGGCTACATGTTTTGGGCTGTGAATCACAAGGCCAGCAGTTTGAACTCGCCAGCAGCTCAGAGGGAGAAAGAGGAGGCTGTCTGCTCTCATCGATGTGCAGCCTGGAAAACCCAGAGGGGCAGTCGTACGTACTCTGTTCAACACGGTCACCCATAGCTGGAACTATTTCATAGTAGCAAGTTTCCTTTATCTTAGTGGGTGGTTCCTGTAGCAGTCATGTACTCATGTCAATTTCATGATTGGGAGTGTAGGGGTGGAGTCTAGCCTGTCAATTTGGAGATGGCCAATGACACCTCTGTGTGGAAATGACTTTCTCCTGAAAATTCTGGGAAATCTCACGGTATTTCCCATGGAGGTGAGAGACTTATGACTCGGTCTCTTGGAGATGCTCTACTGACAAGAAACAAAGCTGATTCCCTGGGAGTCACCCCAGAGGAGAAGCCACATGGGTTAATTTGAAGGAACCAGACCTCTGAAGCCAGAAAAGCCACATGCAGACTCCTGCAAGTGCTGAGATGCTTCTACCACCACTGGATACACAAGACTCTGCTCCCA
This sequence comes from Nesogale talazaci, assembly GCA_004026705.1. Taxonomy (NCBI): domain Eukaryota; kingdom Metazoa; phylum Chordata; class Mammalia; order Afrosoricida; family Tenrecidae; genus Nesogale; species Nesogale talazaci. The sequence goes on along the minus strand of PVJH01009034.1, from coordinate 18,767 downwards.
CGGGTCTGTGATTGTCCTGGCTTCATTGCATGTGCTTCATATGTCTGAAGAGGACTCATGGATTGGTATTGGACATATAGGCTCATATCGGACTTACGGACTTGGATTGGACTGGTGTGGGCTGATTCCTCAATGTTCCATTCCTCTTGTATATAAACTTCTCCTTTATATCCATATACATGTTTATGAATTTGTTTCTCTAGTCTACCTAGACTAACACAGTTCCTTTGACTCTGACCCTCAGAAAGCTCACCTAGGTCTCCTGATGGAGGCGGCCCTCTTGTTCCACAGATGATCCCAGCCTAATGATGGAGCCTCAGGCATGCATGGCATGGAGGCATACTGTTTCATAGCTGCCTTTCAACGGGATGCGGACATTCAGCATAAAGGAACAGGGAAGGCGGGGACAGCCAAACAACCTTACCAAGGGACCACATTTCCTCAGATGATAAATATCTAGAATTGAGAGAAGAGAAATCCATAAATGATTCCTGAATGTCACCATCGTCTTGTGGGCCATTCTGCACTTATGTGAAATTTTAAGTTGCAAGTGACCGTGACCAAGACTCGCAGGGCGAGAGCTGTGTGTTGTCTAGCTGTGAGAAGGCATTCGGTTTCTGTGCTGAGGCTCACATACATCAGCCTTCCAAGAGGGCTTGGAAGAAAAAGATCGTGTGTTCCTGGAGAATTTCAAAGGTACCAGGCTATGCTTGGTAACAAAATCCAAAGCACGAACCAGAAAGAGATGTGAAACTGGGCATTAAAAAAAAAAAAAAAAAAAGCAACAACAAAAAACAGCCCCGAGCATTCAAAAGGCTGGTGTTCACACATAACACTGAAATCCCAGGATGTGAGCTAATAAGTCCCCCTATTTAAGCTGACAATATAGTGAGCGGTGTGCATCTTCAAATACCCTTCAAGTAATTAATCTCTCCAGGGTCACCAAATAGGAAGTGAGGGAATTTTCCCTTTGCCTGGAGAAAAATTGGCTGCCGCTCAGTGAGCTGCATAAATCCGGCCCACTCTCCTTCTTTTGATCCAGTAACCTGGCCCGCCCAGAGGGTGAGCTCACCGGCCTGGAGAGGACTCCCTGGCTTTTGGCAGCGCATCCTGTGCAGTGATTCTAAGGAGGCCATCAGACGTCTACAGTGAGGAACTGTGCATGCTCACTCACCGCTGCGGAGTCGGTTCTGATTCATAGTGACCCGATAGGGCAGAGTTGGCTGTCTCTATAGGTTTCCAATGCTGTCCATCTCTGCAGGAGGAGACAGCCTCGTCTTTCTCACTCAGAGCACCTGGTGGTTTCCAGCTGCTGATCTTGCAGTTAGCAGCCCAGCATGGAATAATCCACTCCTTTCCAGGGCTCCTTAGATGAAGTGAAATTGAATTTATTAACTAAGCAATCATTCAAGCAGGGTTACTAAGCGTCTGCCACTTGTCAGGTCTTGTTAGGGCCCAGGAACAGAACGAATCTGTGGAATTTGTAAAACTCACCACCATCAAGTGGGGTCTGACTGACAGTGACCCCCGAGGAAGAGCAGACCTGCCCCTTTGCGTATCAGACTGTCACTCTTCACAGGAGTACAGAGCCTCATCTTTCTCCCACAGATCCACTGGTGGTTTGCAACTGATGGATAACCTTGTAGTTAGAAACCTAATACATAACTTACTATGATCACAAGGACTCCTTGTGGAACTTATAGCACAATTCCATAGCGGTTTTGATTTTTTTTCCATTTTAAAATTCCTAAGAAACAGATCATCCTTCCAGGAGGAAAAAAAAGTGGCATTCTATTGCAAATCTCTTGAAGTCACAGCAGAGAAATGAATTGTAACTCAAAGAACCCTGCTGGTGAGAAGTGACCCCCACATTCACATGGAAGAACCACTAAGAGTGGATGCACAAGAGGCATTCAGAAAGTTCATAGACAGATTTCCTTATCATATACCAATCATAGACCTGTACAAGTCCAATCTCACTTCCATAGGACAGCAAACCAAGAATCTGAAGACAATGGCCACCCATTGGACTTGCCCAACCCAACTCTCTCTCTCCTTCAGTCTCTATACATCACTGAGTTCAAATGACCAGTGTTAGATGCTCAACAAAGGCCCTTCAGAGCAGCTGCAAATGCACGGAAAGCTGTCGTACATGAGGAGGCTGAGTTGATTAAGCAGAAGCAGAGTGGGCATGCAGTGAGAAGGCTGACCGACAATCAGTGCTCCGTGGGTGAGTTCTTGTCATGCAAGCGAGGGTCAGTTGACCCACCAAATGTGTGCCAAGTGTAGAGAAGAATAGAACGAGGTGGGTGCATCACCTGTCCTTCCGTCCTCTTGTCATTCTTTGTTCTAAAGCACTGTCTGTCTCTTGATGGAAGTTAGCGAAAAGGTGGCTGTACGATGGGAGCTCGCATCTGGTTAGGATCCTGTAAAGTGGTGCCACTGGCATTTCTAACAGAAGCAGGCTCACCGGCGGTAGACAAACTGCAGTGGTACTTCCATAGGAAGACAGACTTGGAAGTTGTACCTGGAGATCAAGTTCACCACACTAGCCCATGACAATTCTACAGATCACAACAGAATATGCTCCAGCGTCCTGCTTGAAGATGAGGATGGGATCCTAGATTGGTGGGCCCCAACAAAACCGGACCTTCATGACATCGAGTCGATTCCAACTGAAAGCACCCCTGCAGAACAGGGGGGAACTGTCTCTGTGGGCTAGCACATCTCATTCTCCGCCGCCCGCCCCCCCTCCCCGCTGCAGAGCAGCTGCTGCTTTTAAACTGCCAGCCTTGCACTCAGTTGGCCCCTGTGCACACCAGTAGACTTCCAAGTGCCAGAGACTGTGAACGTGACATGTGTCTCATCAAGGCTTCTCCCTGCTGGACCTGGGGTCCCCAGAAAGTTGGAGCTAAGGTGTCAGCAACAGACAACAACAACACTTTAAAGCGAGCCCAAGAGAAGAACAAAAAGAAAAGACAAGTCAAGATAAAAATCATTCCAGTTTGTAGAGCCGGAATGTTTATAATGTAAAGAGACAGCTGCATTAAAGGATTAGGCCTCGCTGCCTGATTAACAGCATTTGATCTTTTGCTATTGAAAAGACCCTGTGTGTTTTCAAAGGCAGCGAGCCTCTTAAATAAAACCATGAGCCTCGGCAGAAAACCATTAAGGAAAAAAAAAAATCAAGTCATCTTTTGCTTAGTGATCTTGTGGGCCTACCTATTTCATAATCTTCTGTTTCCTTCTCTGTCATTGGGGATGGTATCTAAATTGAATAATTGGAAACCTGGGAGATTGCATGTGACAAAAATAAACAGATCTAAAATCACCGGGACCTAAACTGGTTGGATCAGACACAGAGACTGCCTACCTGGCACTGTTCTTCCCAAACCTCATCACAAGAGGACTAAGTTTTCTATTTTGCTCCAATATGATTTCTTAATCTTTTGTTCTCCCTTTAAGCAGATATTTAGGCAATCATCACTGTGTTATTTTGGGACCTAGATTAACATATCCTTCCAAACCCAAACTCTCTGCCATTGAAGCAATTCAGACTCATTAGCCACCTTATAAGACAAAGTAGAACTGCCCCAGAGGCTTTCCAAGACTCAGACCGCCCCTGCATCTCAAGGTGGCTGTTCAGCCAGCCAGAGCAGTCGTCATCACCAGTTCATTCTCTGCAGTTCTTCAACTCCCAGTCTTGCTGCCAAAACAGCCCACACAGGGGCACTGTTGCTCTGACAGTTCCGAGGAGGGACAGGACTAGCAGGGACCAACAACCAACTTCTTTCGCTTGTCCTGCTCTCCAGTGAGACCACGGATTGACTGAGCCCGTGGCAACAGTCCTAGCCCCCCCGTTGCAGCTGGCATGTGGGTGCTTTCCTCTTGAGGACATCTCCCTTCTGGCTGGTCATCCACATACCTGTCTTCTTTTTGCTTGTTGGCTGTTAAGTGCAGAAAGCTTGAATGGTAAGGGAAAAATTTCATGGAACCCACTAAGGAATTAGACTTGAGTTTCAAAAAAGTGAACATATGGCATGCTTTGGAGCAAGGGGCGTGTGATAGAAAGGAAATGTCACAAATTTTAAAAAGATAAGTTGAGCTAAGCTAGATGCAATATAGGAAACAATAATTCCAATAAGTGCTAGGGACCATTATGATGGCAAAGCAATGACCTATCATTGGCTCCATCAAAAAGTATCTTCACAGTTCTGCAGTAACCACCCTGGTGGTATAGTGGGTTTGAATCCACCAGCCACTCCGAGGGAGAAAGATGACGTTTTCTACTCCTGTGAAGACTTGCATTCTCAGGAATTCACAGGAGCAGTTCTATCCTGCCATAAAGGGTCATTATGAGTCAAAAATTGACCAAATGGAAGTAAATTAGATCTCTCTCTCTTTTCTTTCTTTCTTCTTCTTTTTTTTTTTTTTGGTTTGTCTTATAGGAATAGAAATACAGGCTGAACTGAGCCCTGGTGGCACAGTGGTTGTGTGCGGGACTGCAGCTCACAGTGTTGATGGTTCAAATCCAGCAGCAGCTCTCCAGGAGCAAGGCTGGGCTTCCTACTCCCACCAGGGCAGTGATGCAGAAAAAAGAAAAGAAAAAGCTGAATGTGTGTTAGAGCAAAGGCTATACCCAAGAGTATATGCAGATTTGACAGAGGGGATTTGCACCTGTGTATTTTCCTTCGCTGCCAATAGAGCTATCAAAGTGGGAGACATGGTTGGTATTGTTGGGTTCCATGGACTCGGTTGCTCCTCACAGCCACCCCATGCACACCACAGCGAAGCACTGCCAGCTACTGCGCCAACCCCATCCTTGTTCCTATGAGTGAACCCATGGTGGAAGTGACTGTGTCAACCCATCCTGCTGAGGGGCTTCCTCTTTTTCCTATTTTGACCTTCCGCTTCACCCAGCAGAAGGCCCATCTCTGGGGACTGGCCTCCATTTGACTGGCAGTTTGTCACATTGTGACGGCTTGTGTGTTGCTGGGATGCTGGAAGCACTGGTGTTTCCGGGGCCAGCAGGTCATTCAAAGTGAACAGGTTTCAACAGAGCTGCCGGACTAAGCACAGACAAGGCAGAAGGACTCATATGCCCTCCTCAGAGGCAGAGGCCAATGCAAACCTGATGCATAGCTTTCACACAAGGGGAAAAGTAAGGGAAATTTCTGAGACATAATCAAAAACTGTATGGGAAGGAGTCACTGTGCCTGGGAGCTAAGGATCACAGTCTCTGGGGGCACCAAGGTCAATTGACATGACATAGGCCACAAAAATAATGTTCTGTTATCCTACTTTGACTGATCACAACTGGAGTCTTCGAAGGTTTGAGCAGATCTAAGGGGGAACCATTGGTCTTTGCCTGCCTGGAAGTGCGCTCTCCTTCATAGTCTCAGCAGCGCTCATCTGCCCTCTCGCAGGGTCTCTAGTCTCAGCTCTCAGTTACTTTTGGTGCTTCTGCTGCCTCTGGCCTCCATCAATTCAGGCAGGGGTCGCACATGAGTGCCCTGTTGATGCTTCTTTCTTGGTGATCGTGGGAATCTCTCTTCCTGGGTCTGAGATGCATCTCTTATACTCAAAGGAATGGCAAAAGCAACCAATAATCAGTGTCCTCTGTGCTTTATTTTCATGGTCTCTTTTGTTAGAATAATCTTCTTGTGGAAATGAGTCACAGAGCATAAGTGTTTGTGATCATGGTCTCCAAAGACAATTGGTATAGCACAGTTTGCAAAGATAATGTTCTGCACCGTACTTTGGTGGGCAGTGATTGGAGTCTGAGAAGCTTGTGAAGGCCATTGAAGGTGCAAGTACAGCTCTCTCCCTGTCCACAGAAATGAGGAGTGAGAAAACAAACAAACAAAAACCCATCAAAAACCCATGGAAACAATTAGTCCAATGGAGTCAACAGGTCATATCGGTCCCAGTGGTCTTGAGACCAGAAGAACAAGATGGTGCCTGGCTACCATAGCAACCACAGTTAAAGGGACCCTATCTGAAAATGCTGAATAGAGTGGGAGAAAAAATATGGAATAAACTCAAAATCATACAAACGACCAAGATTACTGGTCAAACAGAGATCAGTGAAACTCCTCAGACCATGGATCTTAGTCACCCTTCAGGTATAAAAATTAACTCCCATGGCTTAATTTTCAGCCAGGGAGGAGACAAGTCTACAAGGAGAACACTAACATTAGTGAGATATGTACACCTTAAGATAGTCAACATTTGAGATCAAATGGGCAGCCTTTATGCAATGATCCAATTAAGAAGAGTTAGGAAAGAAAACAGAATGGAAACAGGAATCACGGGAAAGTGATGAGGTAAGTGGTGTCATATTGTGGGGATTTCAATCAAGGCTATGAAACAAAATGTGTATGAATAGTTAAAATCACCCAATTCACAAAATTTTAACAGTTTTTCAACCGTAAAACTGAATTATTTGAACTCGATTTTAAATTTTGATGAGGCAATGAAAAGTTTGTCTTTTGTAGACATCTCTAACTCAATAGCAGTAAATAGAACCCAAGGCTTATGAAAAAAGGCGGTGCTGAGGCATGTGTTTGTCATTGGAAATTAGGAAACACTTTTAATTGTCTGATAAAATGACTTTTTCATCCATTGCAATGGGAAAGGTAACATGATTTCATTCATCTACATCACTTTATTATAAGCATGGCTGATAATAAGGGGAGGACATGCTAATTAACCATTTATCCCAGACTCAAACAAATGACAGAGAACCATGTTGGTAGTGAAAGTGCAATAGGAAGAGCATGTTTAAATTGATTTTATAACTTCAGGTAGCAATCTTCCCCCATTTACCTACTTATCTTACTTAAAAAGCATATTTTATTAGTGTGTATATGTGATATATATATAAAGCTATATGCTACATTGTACATATGCTGCATATATTAAAACAGCAAACAATAAATGGAACATTAGTTACCAAAGCAAACATAAATAAAAAAACTATTTAAAAAAGTCTCAATAAAAATGATAGAGAAATTGTTATGAAAATTGTTACTCATAAGTAAATTTATGGTGAGAGGACACAAGCCTAATTGTCAGCTTTTCAGATTTTAAACCATGCAATGTTTCCTTGTTTTGTTTACAAGACTACCTCATGACCCATGTTCAGGTTCTATAAACAAAATGAAATGTTCTAGAATTCCCATTCTTCTCAAGGTTATCCATCATTTGTTATGATCCATGCAGTAGAATGCATTTGCATTGTCAATAAAACACAAGTCAACATCTTTCTGTTATTTTCTGCTTTCAGCCAAGATCTATCTGATCTCAACAATGATATCCTTTGTCCTACCTCCTCCTCTAAGTCCATCCTGATCCTCTGGCAGCTGTTTGTCAATAATGAGCTGCTGTATCCATTGTTGGATGAGTTTCACTACAATCACTTGGCATCACTTGCATGTGATATTAATAATACTGCTATATAATTTGCACGTTCTGTTTAGTGACCTTTCTTTGGAGTGGGTACAAATATGAAACTCTTCCAGTCAGGTGGCCAAGTAGCAGATGTCTTGGCATAGATGGGTGCTTGCAGTGCTTCATCAATATGCCATCTGTATGGTGAGCAAACAACCAGAAGAGTTGGTTGTTCTTCTTCATATCAATGAAGAAGAATGCTGCATCAGGATTGGAGGAAGGCTTATTAACAACCTGAGATATGCAGATGACACAATGTTGGTTGCTGAAAGTAAGAAGAACTTGAAGCACTTGCTGATGAAGACGAAGGACTGCAAACTGCAGCGTGGATTACAACGCAGTGTAGGGAAGGCCAAAAATCTTCACAACTGGGCCAAAAGGTAACATCATGATAAATGGAGAAAAGGTTGACACTATTAAGGATTTTGTCTTGCTTGGATCCACAATAGAACTGGCAGACAAGAGCTCAAGGGCTGCATCGCATTGGATAGATCTGTACAAGACCTCATGAAGGTTTGAAAAGCAAGGATGTTACTTTGAGCACAAGGGTGCTGCTGATCCAAGCCATGCTGTGGTATAGTTCATTCACCTCCTATGCATGTGAAAGTGGGGGATTGAAGAAGGAAATTGAAGAAGAATGGATGCATTTAAATTATGTTGCAGGAGAAGACTATTGAAAGTGCCATGAAATCTATCTTAGAAGAAATGCAGCCAGAATACACCTTAGAAACGAGGATGGCCAGACCTCATCTTGTATACTTCTGCCATGTTCTCAGGAGAGAGCAGTCCCTTGACATGATCCTTGGTAAGGTGGAGGGGTAACATAACACAGAGGAAGATGATCGGATGGATTGGGATATGAGGTCTGCCGCAGTGGTTTCAGCATAGGAGAGACTATGAGGACAGAGCATGATCAGACAGAGTAGCATTGCATTGTGCACAGGGTCATTCTGTGTTGGAATAGAGTTGGTGGCATCTAATGGCAGCAAGTCAATCTGTATGGTGGAATACCATATTGCTGTTTTTAAATAGAAATATCAATCTTACCTCTTTCCCAAATATATTTTTAATAATGTTGGAGGATGTTTATTAAATGCTAGGTGGAAAAGGATTAAGTGGCTCCTAAAGGTCAAACACTAACATAGCAATAGTTTGGGGGAGATAATGGTTTTAGTTGATTTGTCACTTCATATTTCCACGTTTTCAAAATTATTCCCCCAAAGTCTATACCAGAGGAGTGTAATTGTGTCCCATCATGTTTTAGTTGTTTTTTTCCACCATGTTTTCAGTGACTCATTTTCCAGAACTGACTCTCCAGGTCTTTCTTCCCAGGTGCTTTGGGGCGAACTTCAACCTCCCCCTTTCAAACAACAGCCACACAGGGAAAGGGGCTCATCTCCACTTTGCTCCATCTTGGGATGAGTTTACTTAAACACACTTCGAATGCATTCTGTTATCAGGAGGCCTTGACGAGATGTGTAGAAGAATATTTTGTTGCTGGCTATTAATTAAACTGATGATCAGTTTCTTTGCTTTCTTGTAGCTCAAGTCCTAGAACAACATTTGACGCAATGCAGCAGCACAGCTGGTTTCATTATTACGTATCTTATTAGTGGGAGCCCTGACTGAGTAGTGACTGCTAATCGCAAGGTCAGCAGTGTGAAACCACTAGGGAAAAGACTCAGAAGAAAGGGGAGGTTTTCCACTCCTGTAAAGTATAAAGTCTTGGAAATTCATACAGTCTTGGAAACTTGCCAGGACAGTTCCATCCTATCCTACAAGATTGATAGCAGTGAGTTTGGTTTGGGTTTCGTGTGTCTCATGACCTCAGTATTGCCTGTGGGTCTGTCACATGCACGGAAAGCTGTACCCTCAACTGCAGTGATCTGTAGAGGAGGAATCAGCAAGCTGAAGCCAGCGCACTGGGAAGCATCTTTTGGAAGGCAGCAAAGACCCAGGGAACTGCTCATTGTCCAAAGTATGAAAACTAATGCTTTGGGTTTGTCTTTTGCCAGGCTGCCTTTCCTCCTATCCAACATCCCAAGCAAAGAGATTTGGAGCAAAATAATGGGAAAATCTAGAGGAAGTCATCTTGCTTGCCATCATTTTCCCCTGTTTTGAGAGACTAGAGTTCCTTTTTTGGATGATGGAGAGAGAAGAAAAAGTATCTTAGACCACAGAAAATCCAACCTAGAATCTGAGATTTGACCTAAATCTAAGATTTTACCTTGGCAGTGACCCAACAGCAGGGTGCTTTCCCATTCAGAGCTCTGTTGTCTTGGTAGTCTGGTGATGTTGGACTTTGTAGTCAGTCATAGAGAAATTTTTCCCTATCCTTCAAGAAGACGGGGGCATATCTGTCATCTAATCACTCAGCTAGCCATTTTGGACACCTGTTCTGTTCAAGGGACCCATTTGATAATTGGTTCAGGCCATAAACTTTACAGTCCGACTTAGGATGATGGTCCTAGTACCAGACTCAGCTTACGTGTATGTGTGGAAGCCTGCTCTGGGTCCTCATGTCAGAAGGAACTGATCTGCCATGGATCCTCAGTGAAGTCAAGGTGGCATACTCTCCTGCAATCCCCTGAACTCACCCATCTTCTAGGTTACAGAAAAGACACCAGGGTCCCTGAAATGTCCTTAACAAATGATCCCACAACAATATCTGCCCCTGGTCCCACTCCTTTTCAAATTGGTTCTTCTAAAGGAAGCTCTGCACTCCTGAGGAAAAGAAAAGGAGGAGCCAGTGTGTGGGAGATTGAGGGGAGTGTGGCTTTTCAGACTGGCACAGAGGCATCCTGAAGTCAGAGAGCAGTCAGCACAATGTTCGCATGCAGCAAGTGCTCCGCAGATAGTCCAAAACACCAACACCAAACTCATCGCCGCAGAGTCAATGTCTGCTGATAGAGACACTGTAGGACAGGATAGAACTGCCTCTGTGGGCTTTTGAGACTGTAACTCTTCAGGGGAGTCTGTTGGTGATAGAGTCCCTTAGGAGCTATTATATATTCTCTTAGTATTGTATTAGATGATAAATCAATAACCACCAGAAAGAATACAAACCCCTATCAGGAAATACAATTAATTAAAGGAAACCTGAAGGAGCCCTGGTGGTCTAATGGTTACATGTTGAGCTGTGAGCTTCCGGATCAGCAGTTCAAATCCACCAGCTGCTCTACAGGATAAAAACGAAACTTTCTACTCTGATCAGGAGTAATAGTCACAGTGGAAGTTCTATCAAGTCTTATAGGGTCCCAATGATTCTGCACGGGCTCAATGGAGTTTGGTGTGGCTTTGGACCCTAGTCATGGTATATTTTGTCACCTCCCATCTATGTATGTGAAAGCTGGACAGTGAATCAGAAAGAACAAAGAAAAATTGCTGCCTTTGCAGCATGTTTGTGCCCAATGATTATCTATCTATCTATCTATCTATCTATCTATCTATCTATCTATCTATCACCTGTCTATCTATCTACCTATCTACCTATCATCTGTCTATATCTGTCCATGGATTACCTAAAGAACGGATAGGTCTGTTGAAAGAGGTGGAGCCAGGATGCTTCTTAGCAACAAGGGTGGTGAGACCTCATTTTGCATACTCTGGCCACATCATCAGGGTCAGTTCTTGAAGAGGACCACTGTGCTCAGGACGATAGGGCATCACGGAGGAAGGGAAAGACACTCAGCAGGATAATTCACATGGTGATCCCCACAGCAACAACAATCATGAGACTGGCCAGGACTCAGCAGTGTTTAGCACTATTGTATGTAGGGTCACTGCGAATCAAGGCCAACTTGATGATGCCTAACAATACTAACAGTCCAAAATGGAGTGTCACTTTGTTTTTCAATGACTAGGCTCTTGTCTTGGTCAAATTTCAATACTTCATTCACATTTAAATTAATTATATTCCTCCCCCACTGGATATATTATTCTTTACATCCCCCATAAAAAGCATCATGTTTCACTTGTGATACAATATGCCTTCTGTGTTCTATCACAAATGGGAAAAAAAAGGCTACATTTAAAGACACAATGTAGTTTTCGGAGTGACTGATTTGGAGGCTGCACTTGGATTTCTTACAGTGGGATGTACGTGTAGCACAATAATCATTCAGAAGAATGCTAGAGCCCCTATTAAAGAAAGAAATAGGATGTCATTTGCTCTACCAGTGATATGAAAAAAATTTTAAGCACAAATTTGCTTGAGGATAAGCAGATCTGAGCGAATAAGCTTACTTCTAAGTCATTACATTGTTTTAAGCAAGTCAGGTACCTCATCACTCAGATATTTTTTAATGCCATAGTTCTGAACATGCACGAAAAGACTTACCAAGAGTTCTACATTCATTTGGAATAATGATGAGACATGATTTTTAAAATTTAAGATACAGCTGATGTGGCCAGAGTGGAAACAGTCGAGAATACTTATGAAAGCACGATCCTGGTTCTCGCCCTTTCTCTGGGTTTAGTGCCATGTAGGTCTCAAATTTCTTTTAGGCACTTGGTTCAGGAATGTGAGATTCATTTCTTGAGATGGAAGAGCATAGACGGGAGCGACTGTGTGCTCATGACAAATTTTCATGAGGAAATAGCGGCTTAGGGCTCAAGAATTGAGGCCTGTACTGAGAGTACAACCCGCTCCACTTTGAGAAGTGCAATTGATGGGGTGTGGGGGTGGGGTTGGAATTGTGGTACAATTGATGGGGTGTGGGGGTGGGGTTGGAATTGTGGTCTGGAAGAAAGCCCTGGTTATGTGCTGCTTATGGAACATTCAGTCCCGGTTTCCAGTCTTTCTCTTGATTCTAGAAATGATCATTCCTACTTTGAAAACACTTGCTCTGCAAAGGCTTGAAGGGACCCTTCAAAAATTCAAAAATTATGAGACATGATTTTTAAAATTTAAGATACAGCTGACGTGGCCAGAGTGGAAGCAGTCGAGAATACAAAAATTTGAATACAAAAATTCAAGCCTGGTTCTTAAAGCTCCTGAGTGTGGGCTTTCAGGTGCATCTGTGGCCCTGTGCGCAGGCGAGTAGAAAATGGCTGGTTATCAGCCTCTCGTGTATGTGAGAATGTGTTGAATTATTCTGTTCCTGGTTCAAGCTGGTATGACCCATGTCTGTGACTTTTGTCTGAAGGTTTTCCTTTCCAAACCTCCTGCTTGGAATATACCTACCAATCTATGTCTGCAGTGCTAAATGCAATTGAGTGAGTCCTTCAGGTGAAGACAGTTATCTGGGAATGAAGGTACTCAAAATACTCAATGAATAAGAGCTATTTTCTCTGTTGGATCCTGAAAAAAAAATCACATTAACTATCTCTTGGTTGAATTGGTCAAGACACAGTGAGTTTTGGATGATCATGGTAGATACTGCTATCATTTTTCACCAAGCGTACCTTTCTCCAACCTGAATTCAGTCAATTTCACTGTCAAAGTCTCATTGGTTTTCCTTATAGGAACCTCCTGGCATGGTTTCATAATGTTCTATGTCATGAAATTTGTTTCTCCTCAGATGACAAAAGATGGACATGGAAGAAAATTTCCAGTCTCAGTTTCTTCAGCAGGTGGAAGTATTTGGCACAGGGAAGATGTAGGCTCCATACAGACTGGATTCATGCTCAAATGAATCAAGGAGGACTCAGGACTCTGACTATGCTGGTTGATTAGCAAATCAGGTAAGCAGCCAGTGAGGTGGGGTCTAGTTAAAAGAGTGTTTGTGAATTTTATAGCATCAACTTGACCAACACTTAGGACTAAAAGCAGGGGATTTAAACTGACTCTAGAAAAATGAAATAAAAGGCTGTATTAAAACCATTTAGAACCATTTGGAGTCAAACTTGGATTTGAAATGTGGGTTGGCCATTTGTTAGACATTTGTTCTGAGACACATTAACTGCTCTCTGCCTAGAGTCCCTAATTAGCAAAATGATGACTATACTAATCTTTATTGGGTGATTTTGAGGGTTCATCACTGAATTCTTGGAACATTAGTCATACTCAAAAATAGAAATGATCATTTTTGTTAAGAAGGTCTTACGGTTTGCTGTTATAGCTTATGAGGAGAAAATGTTCTGAAATTGATTGTTGAAATGATTGCACGTTTCTCCTGAACCTGGTAACTAATCAATAATTGTGACCTTGTGTTGAGTTCTTTCTGCACCCAAGGTCACCACTCCTTTGGGTTGAGTTGCAGCTCAGCAAAGTTTGCATGAATTATAAGCTTGACCTTTAGATAGACTCCTGATTGAGAATAATTACTGCAAGTTAGTATAGTGTATTTCAAAAACCTAATTACTCATTGTAATTATGAGTAGAAAAGTACAAAGTAGACACAGGAGGAGCACAAATGGCAGAAGGTAAGTGCCCCCCAATGAAGCAAAGGCAGTTGAGAGCTGAGAAATGTTGGGGGCTGCAGAACCTTAGGTCGCCAGCTTCCCTCACAGATGATAGGGAGAAATTTCCCCCAAAGCTATAGTGATAAGAGTTGTATGAGCCCCCAATAAAATGATTCATTAAAAAGGGGGGGGGAAGAGGAGCATATACCAAGGGCTCAAGTGGAAATTATTTGGAAATGAATATGGCAAGATGTGTGCAAATATGCTTGATACAAATGATGTATTGAATGTCATAAGAGCTGTAAGAGCCCCAATAAAATCATTTTAAAAAAAAGAAGGCATAAACCAAACTAGAAAAAAAGAATATGAGAAACATGTTTATTTCAGTTTATTGACCACATAAAGACTTTTAACTGTATGAGTCATAATAAACTATGGCTATCACAGAGAAGAATGGCAATTCTGTAACACTTCATTATGCTCCTGTGTAACCTGTACATGGAACATGAGGCAATCATAAACAGAACACAAGAATAGTCAAGGGAAGATAACAGGGTTTAAAATCAGGAAAAGTGAGGCTCAAGATTGTATTTTTTCACTGTATTTATTCAATCTGTGTGCTGGGCAAATAGAATACGGAGCTGGACTGTATGAAGAACATGGTTTCAAGCTTGAGGAAAGGTTTATTAACAACTTGTGTGTCAGGGGAGCCTGCCCCTAACAAATCATCATAGGTCTGGTAGGTACCACTTTACAGAGATAATAAGTAGAGGTTATAGTAAAGTCTTAGAAAATAAGGTAGATAGAAGAGAGATTGAAATACTGGAATCAGAAACATTTATTTCACGGTGGCATGCTCACTTCAGCTCCTCTTAGTGGTAAACCTGGAGAGAGTAGAACAGAGGCAGGAGAGAGATTCTCTATTGCTAACCAAGGCTTATATCCTTGGGGGATGTGCAAGCATCCTAATTATAGGTAAAGTCATTCATCAAAGGAAGGGGTTGTCCTATAGGTACTACAGCAATGAGGAAGACAATTTGGGGTATAGACACAATAGGGAGAGAAGGGATTGAGAGGAACACATGTGACAAGATGGGAAGATCCTAGATTCATGATGCTGGCCTAACCTTGATTGCCCTTGAGCTGAAGACTTGATTTAGCCAACGGAGGTAGCCCATTTTCCTTAACAGCAGAGAGTGAGCACTACCTATTGTGGGAGAGACAATGGTGTCTGTTAACTGTGAATGGTTGGAGTCTCCAGAGAGAATATCTCTAAGCATCTGACCTCCCACCATGTTCTGGCAAACAGCTTTAATGTTTGGCATATCTTTGGGGCAGACAGAACTAGGGAAGTCTCTTTAGAATCTCACACCTGTGATATGTAGATGACACAACTTTCCTTGCTGAAAGAGGACATCAATCACTTACTAATAGAAATGAAGGACTCCAGACATCAATATTGATTACAACTCAATGTAAAGAAAACCAAAATCCTCATGAGTGGAGCCAGAGACAACATCGTGATAAATGGAGCGATCAAAAGGTCAAGGATTTCATCTCACCTAGATTCAGCCAATGCTCATGGAAGCAGCAGTCAAGAAATCTAATGACTCAATTTGAGAAAATCTGATGCTCAAGACCCCTTTGAAGAGGTGAAGAGTAAGGGTATCTATCATTTTGAAGACTAAAGTATACCTGACTCAAGGCATGCTACTTTCAATTGCAATATATGTATGAGAAAATTATATCATAAATAGGAAGGCAGCAGAAGAATGATGCATCTGAATTATGTTGTTGGTGAATTATAGTGACATTGCCATAAACTGACAGAAGGAAAATAAAATCTGCCTTTGAGGAAGTGCAGCCATAATGCTCCTTAGGTGCAAGGTTGATGAGAATCATCCCAATACATTGGACACGTCAACAGGAGAGACCAGTCCCTGGAGAAGACATGATGGTGGCAAATAGAATGTCAGCAAAAAAGAAGAGTCACAATGAAATGGACTGATAACAATGGCTGCAATAATGGGTTTAACCATAGCAATAATACTGAGGATCCCGCAGGACGAGGTAGTGTTTCATTCTGTTGTGTATTGGATCACTGTGAGTCAGCATCTTCTTGAAGATTTCAAACAACAATAGCATGCTATGACTATATTGTTCACTGACTACCCAGAGCAGCTTGCATGAAGAGTAACGAGCACAGTCTGGCCTCCACGGATAGGATCATAGCAAGAAGCATATGAACATTGGAAAAACTGGGATGTTGTGATCCCAGTTGGATATTTCGTCTTACACTATCACCAGTAATGGGTATTTCAAATAAGTTTTTCATCTTTATCACCACTTATAATCTGTCATTTACTTTTCTTATAACTATTCTAGTTGGTATGAAGTGGAATCTCATTGTGGTTTTGATTTCTATTTCCTGATGGTTAATGATATTGCACGTTTCATTTGCTTATTGACTGTTTGCATATCTTCTTTAGAGAAATATCTATTTAGATCATGTGTATATTTTTAAATTAAATTGAATATCCATTTGTTATTGAGATGTAGGAGTTCTTCATATATTTTAAATACAAGGTTCTTATCAGATAAATGCTTAGCAAATATTTTCTCCCATTCTTCAGCTTGTTTCACGTTCTTAATTGGGTCTTTAAGAGCACTTATGTCACTGAGCCCTGGTGGCATAGTGGTTGTGCACGGGACTGCAGCCCACTGGGATGGAGGTTCAATTCCAGCTCCCAGGAGCAAAGGCTGGGCCTCCTACTCCCACCACCAGAGGGCAGTGATGTCTAAAAAAAAAAAAAGAGCACTTATGTCATGACTGAGAATAGCAGGCCTTGCATCTGGGGCAGTTTAGTTTTCAAAATGAGACCCTTGCTCTTTGACATTTTAAACAATATGGTTTCCCCAAACAGTATGTCATGTTATTTAATTAAAAAACCAGCAAGGTCACCTATGGCAAGGAAGGTTCAGTGGAGCTTCCAGACTAAGCACAGATGAGGAGGAAGGTCTAGGTGATACACATCAGAGGGATTAGCCATCAAAATCTAATCAACATAAAGAAAACAAACATTCTAACAATGGGGCCAATAGAAAAATATGATGATAAATGGAAAAGTGATGGCAAGTGTCAAGGATTTCCTCTTATTTAAATCTACAATCAATACTCATAAAAGAAGCAGCCAAGAAATCAAATGACTATTTCGCTGGGAAAAATAGACTCTCCAGTGTCTATTTAATTGATTAATGAGCAAAATATCATCTGGAGGACAAAGGTGCCCCTGATACAAGCCATGGTATTTTCAATGGCCTCATCTGCATGCACAGCAGCTCTCTAATTGAAAAAACCTTAAAAATTTTGAGTTGTGTGATAGTTAAAGTTTATTGTGCCAACCTGGCCAATAAACACATGTGGGATTAATTGAAGGGCAGATAAATGACTCGGTGAGCCTCCTCTTTCTTGTCCACTGACCTCTTATTCTCTGATGGTCAGACCAATGTGTAACTACGTTAGCTAGTTATCTGTCTCAGCTGTCAAGATTCACTTCCTATGAGATATCCCTGAGGAGAAGCCACATGGGCCTATCCTGAGGCAGCCCTGGGTTTGTGGAAGCCACTTGTCCACACTGAAATGTTTACATACTCACTAATTCAGCTTTTCTCCTGCATTTGGTGTTATTGTATGTGTTTCGAGAGTTGAGGAGGACTTTGTAGGTCATTGTTGGTCATATGGATTAATGTTGGACTTGATGGACTTGGACTGTTTTGGATTGCGAGGCTTTCTTAATGAACACTTACCTTTTATATAAAACTCTTATATGCATATGCATTTCTGTGGATGTGTTTCTCTAGTCTATTCAGACTAACTCAAATTGCATATTGAAAGATTCTATGGGCAAAATATTGGATGATGCAGAAAGCATCAAAAGAAGATGGGGAAAATACAGAGTCACTGACCAAAAATAACTAGTTGAGATGCCACCAGTTCAGGAATGAGAACTAATTGTGCTAAAGGAAGGAAGGAGTGCAAGCTACACTGAAAACATGATCAAAACAAGGCCCCAGGAATTGATAGTACCAGTTAAAATACTTCAACATATCATGAAAGCACTCATTTGCCTATGCCATGAAATTTGGAAGACAATGACTTGACCAATTGACTAGAAAAGATTGATATTTGTACTCTTTCCAAAGCAAGATGACCCAACTGAAAGCATAAGTTAAAGAACAATATCATTGATATCACACTCCAGTAAAATTTTGCTGAAGATTATCCAACAATGACTGCAGCAGAACATTGAAAGGGAGCTACCAGACTCAGAAGAAGATATGGAACAGGGGATATCATTGCTAATGTCAGATGGATCTTGGCTAAAAGTGGAGAATACCAGAAAAAGGTTTACTTGTGTTTTATTGAAGATGCAAAGACATTTGGTTATGTGGAACATAAATTATGGATAGACCTGAGAAGAATGGGAAATCTTGAACACTTGATTGTGCTCATGCAGAACTTGTCCATGGATCAAGAGGAAATTGTATGAACAGAACAAAGGTATACTGCATGGTTTAAACCCAAGAAAGGTGGGCATCAGGGTTATATCTGCTTACCACATGTGGCAGTCATGTGCTTATGTAAATTTTATGAATTAAATGTAGGGGTGGAGTCTAGCCTGTTAATCTGGAGATAGCCATTGAGTAGCCAATGAGGCCTCTATGTGGGCATGGCTTTCTCCTGAGACTTCTGTGAAATCTCGCGATATTTCCCTCATGAAGATGAGAAGTTACCTCCCACAGTTGTTGGGAGTTAGAGAGACGATTAATCACGGACAAGACAAGCTGGCAACGGTCAAGAAGCTGGAGGAGCCGGCGGAGAGACCACACAGCTTTGCCCTCATGGAGCCAGACCTCTGAAGCTGGGGCAGCCAGATGGAGACCTCTGCCAGTGATGAGTTACTTCTGCT